>CABEEJ010007324.1:0-31794 GCA_901482245.1 Timema douglasi | reverse complement strand
CCCCCTCCCCCCCTCGAAATGAAATCATGGCCACGTCACGGTAAATGCAAATAAATTACTTAATTAAAAAAGTCAATTATTAAGAGATTTTGGTAGCCACTAAATGTGTATTTTAATACTTTATTTTCAGACATATGTCGCAGTCTACGTTATCATGACAAGACCACAGCAGCGTATGTCCTGGTTTTTGAATATATAAAGTATTCTTTGGGAATTAATCCTGATACTATTGTCACAGATTATGAAGAGAGCCTAAGAAATGCTTTTCCTAGCATTTCTCTGAAGAGATGCTGATTTCACTTTGCTAAGGTTGGTTTGTCTATTGGCATTATTAGCTAGGTTTACACAAAACTAAGTATCTGGCATGCATAACACGCCTAAAGTACCCATTTAGAAGTAAATCTTTTAAACAGTTTTCCAATATTTCTCCACCACTTCATTCAATACATCCAACTGCTCCTGAACATCTTTATCCTCATTGACCCATACCCTCAGATCTGCATACACCATTACTTCATACTTAAAATATTATAGATATATAAATATAATATTAAAATCGTAGTGAAACAGGATGAAAACAATCAGTTGTAATACAGTAATACATAACTTATTATAAATTAGTTGAAAATGACATCTGGGCATGGGAGTCAATCCCAGGACCTTTGGCTTAGTGCGTCAATGCTCTTGTAGCCGACGTTTTCCGCACCTCCAACACAAGACTCTTCCTTAAAATATGAGTGAATAACGACTCTGGTCACGGGACTATTCCTGGACATCTTATTGTTCGACATCACACATCCCTGTCGCTGCTCCGACTGAGTCCTGAGGATTGTCTCCCCTCACTTTTATACCCACTGAGGTGCGGGAACAAAAGTCTAGGGAAGGTCCTTTAGGACTCGCCGAAAAGCGAGGGGGAGACCCGGGCTTTATTGAGGACAAAAATAAATTTATTACATAAAAGACATTAAGAATTTATATATAAGTCTTATTTCAGGTGCTGTAGATCGCCGTCCGAACACCCATGGCGAACGGAGCTCGAGATGTGGGCGCTGCAGCCAATGCTCTACTTCCTCCATCTGTCCAAGCCTCGTCCTCTCGGGTGCTGTCGGGCGGTCCTGCTAGATAACCTGCAGAGCTATCGGCGGCTGGAATCCTGGTGGGTATATTGCGGCCGACGCTGAGTCCCCTGTCGCCAAAATGGCTTCACTCCATGATTTAGTCACGGATTGTTGATTCTGTGTCTCGAACTCTGCCTGGACTCCCGGGCGGGGCTGGCAGTTGCGGGGGTGGCTGTAAAGACGCCCCACAGCGGCTCGTCAAGTGCGCGAGGATCAGCCGGTCGTAAGCCCGGATAAAAGAGGAACGTTGAGAGGGAGTTTGTCGCCCCGACCTTAAAAGATCACCTGGACATTACCCGGCGCACCGGGACCCACCCCGAGGGGTGGTTAGATGGGAGTAGTCAACCCTCTGTAAAACTAACATCGGACAATACCCAGCGACCTGGGTCCTGGTGGGTTGGGAAGGGACGAGCCGGCCCTTCCTGCAAAACAATCGTGGCAAATCCCGAACATCAGGGATCCAGTCCACTCAGAGCCTGGGGCATGCCCTGGAGTTCCCGGTAGGCTGGTACGAGTGGACTACAACCCGGCGATCCGGGTCCCACCAAGATGGGTTGTTGGACGGGACTAGTCAACCCTCTGTAAAATTACACGGACAATGCCCGACGATCTGGGCCCCAGTGGGTTGGGAAGGGATGAATAAGCCCTTCTCGCAAAACAATCGGGACTAATCCTGAAAAACTCGGATTCTGTCCACTCAGAGCCCGGGGTTCGCCCTGGAGTTCCCGGCTAGCCGGTATGAGTGGACTTCCCCCTCGAAAGGGTGGTGGGGGAGTGTGGTCGGCTCCCTTGCTGGAATACGGGACCTCGTACAGGTATTGCAGCTCGCGTTGGAGGGAAAGGTCACAGAAAAAGCTCGGTGGGACCGGCCCTCGGGAAGCTGTGGCGAGGGTCCTGAGAGGGACGCTCGTTGTGGCAACCTGGCGGTCCACACAACCTCACCGGGGGTAACTCTGGGGAGGCTAGGCTAGCGAGGTCTAGACCACTGAAACACTGGGAGGACGGGCCCATTACCTGATTAAGTGTGGGTCCTATACGTAACTGTGTGCTCTCGGGGTAGCAGGAGGCGAAGGGCGGGGGGTGCATCCGCCTCTCCGGATTGCCGGGAACGGTGGGCGGTGGAAGAGACCTCGAAACCTGACGTGGCTGCTGTACCGAAGGAGACCTCTTGGGTGGAAACGCCCCGGAGAACCCATGACGGTTGAGTAACCCCTTGGCTATGAGCATTATGCTGGTGGGGGACCGTTGACTTCAAATGATCCATCTATGCCAGAGGGGGCGGTCCGATGCAAGAGACGGCCCCCCCCAATCCAAACTGTATCCTTATTTTGATGGCTACACCAAATGAGATAACAGTTATAAGTGCGATTGATGCGATAAGTGAGAAAAGCGAAGTAGTGGTAAGAGCTGATATGGAGGATATGGAGCTCGGAAAGGAGTGGAAGGTAGCGAAAGTGAGGATGAGGAAGTGTGGAGACACTGAGGTAAGGAGTGAGAGAGAAAGGAGTAGGGGCGGAGGAAGGGCCTCCTCCTCAGGTGAAGAGACAGAAAGTGGCAAAGAGGAAGGTGGTGGAAAGAGAAAGGTCAAGGGACCTGCAGATGGTGTGACGAGGAAGGTAGGAAGGAAAAGGCGGAAGGAACCGGTGAGTGAGGGCAGTGAGGGAGAAATGGAGGTAGAGGAGTCAGAAAGCAAGAAGAGGCAGAGGTACATTGAATGCCAGAGGGCAGTAGAGACGATGCTGTTGGGTACTAGGGGGAAGGCTCTATCAGGTGTAGCAACGGAAAAGATTGCGAAGGCTATGGCCGAGATGAGAGCAATAACCTTTGCGGCCATGGATGAGTCGATAAGACTCAAGGGTAGAATGGAGGAGAGAGAGGTAGTACTGAGTGGAGTAGATGAGAGACTGGTAAAAAGGTTGACCAGTGGAAGTGAAATCGGGACGGCTCAGGTAAAGGAGAAATCGCGGCAGGTAGTAGTAAGTGAGAAAAGAAAAGGGGCGGGCTTTCACCCCTTCTCAACAGGAGTGAAGGTGAGACCACAAGGGAATGTGGTCTACGTAAGAGCCGAGGGGGCGGCTAAGGCAGGGAATGATGTAAAAGAGGCGATAAAGGAAGCGGTGGTCCCTGGGGCTGAATGTAAAGAGCCTCAGGAGCACCAAGGAAGGAGAAGTGATGGTGGTAAACACTAAGGAGCAGGTGGAGAAACTGCTAAGTAGCGAGAGACTGAGAGAAAAGGGGTTGGTAGCTGAGAGGATTGGCAAGAGAAGGCCCAAGCTAATGGCATACGATCTGCCTATGGAGGCCATAATAGGTGAAATTCATCACCTAAATATGGAAGGCACAGGTATGACAGTGGATGAATTCCAGCAGGAGTTTAAACTTGTAAAAGAGATGCGAGGAGACAAGTATGAGGCAAGGTGTCACTTGGTTGTAGAGGTCAGCCCAAGGGTCAGGAATGTGGTAATGAGGGCTAGTAGAATATACATATGATGGCTGTGCTGCCGAGTGAAGGACTACTCGGAGGCACTGAGATGTTTTAAGTGGCAAGGTTATGGGCACATAGATAAGGTGTGCAATAGAGAGATGGCGTGCAGGGGATGTGGTGGAAGGCATGGCCTGACGAGATGTAAGGAAGTGCACAAACTGTAATAGGCTAGGCAAGAGCGACGGGCATGAGGTAGGGGATAAGAAATGCCCGTCGTATGCAAATGCGCTAAAGGCCACGTTGCGCAAAATAGATTATGGTGTGTAAAGTTGGGCAAGTGAATGTGGGCAGATCTAAGGTAGCGATGGTGGAGCTGGAAAGAGTGGCGGTAGAAAGGGGACTGGATGTGTTGCTGGTACAAGAGCCGTACAGCATAGGTGGTGTGGTGAGGTTTAATAGAGGTAGAGTGTGTTACGAGAGGAAGGAGGACGAGGAGACATGGGCAGTTGTAATAATACTAAGGGATGATGTGTCAGTAATAAGATTGAGTAACTGGTCGGATAACAAGCGGGCCGTGGTGAGAGTAGGGGCCCCGCTTGACTTGGTATTTGTATCTTGCTACTTTAAATATAATGAGGATGTGAGAGAGCATCCAGGCAGACTGGAAGTAGCGATGAGAGGATTGGCAGGTGAGTGGATGGTAATTGGAGCGGATGTGAATGCCCTGTTTCAATAACATACTTTGTAATTTTTACTTTACATATAATTGCAAAGTGAAAAGTCTTTTTGTTTCATAAATAATTTTCAACTTCTTTGCACTGATTAGTTTAATTTGAAAAGTATTTGCATTTGCAGCTATGTTCTTTGCATTTGCAGCTATGTTCTTTGCATTTGGCTTTTGTACAGTTATCTGTTAATTTATAGGTAATCATTTTGTGTTACATTTCTATTAAATTAAAAATAATTATGTCTAAAAGAATTGAAATCATAAAAAAGAAACTAGCAGTGTTAGAAGTAATAAAATGTAAAAAAGAAATTTTATTTAGTAAATTTAGTAATTATCTTACCGCCAGAGAGAAGCAATCTGATTGGGAAGAAGTGTTAGCTAAAGCTAAATCTTTGGGCTTGGTTGGCGAGAGTAAAAATTGGGTCTACGTTCATATGTCTTCTTTCCCCCTCCACTCTCTTCGATCGCTGGTCATGCGCTCTGCTCGAAGCGAGTCCGGCCCTGTTTTTCACCCCTCCTCTCTCCTTGCAGTTAGTTCCCGTCTGGGAGTGCTCAGCGACTGTCCTAAGCGAGTGCTAGCTTTAGGGTTGTACTATTAACACTGGGGAAAGACGCTTCGTCTTAGACCTGGTATTCTGCGCTCTTTAAATGTTGGCAGTGTTCTCCTGATATACAACGGGTGGTCGCTGCCCTCTATAGTCGCCATGGCATCGCTGGGATGGCAGCTTTGGGACCATCACAGTTAACCCTCGCCATACCTTGCCTTGATAAAATGTCTACTACTATCTCCAGCTGGTACGGTGCTGGTATTCGCCCGCTGATACGGAGCTACTTCATCATTGGTGCCTTGCTGGTGCTAGCTTATTGGAGGCCTGCTGGTACGAGGCTGGTAATCTCCAGCTGGTACGGTGCTAGTATTCTCCCGCCGGTGCGGTGCTACTTTGTCATTGGTGCCTTGCTGGCGCTCGCACGCGGAAGTGTACTGGTTCAACGGGGCTGCGATGCTGGTACTCTCCCGATTGTTAGCAGCTGGCTCGTGGTGGGTACGTTCGCCAGGAAGTTCACTCGGTTGGTCGAGGTGTACAGGATTTAAGCGCGCAAGGACCCACTGCCTTTAGAGCGTGCGACATAGTATAGTGATGCGAGTTGTCTGGTCATGAGTACTGGTAGTGGATATGTAACGGGCTAGACTCCCGGGGGATGTACTCTAGGTTATTTGTTAGGCGTATTGTTATGAAGCATTGTGGCGATTGCTGCTTCATTTGAGCTTATAGTGCTAGAATCTGTAATCATGCACTGTGTGTCAAGCCTATAGGTAACCTTATATTTGTATGCTCTCATAGGCTGGGTGAGGATAGCCAGACACCAGTTTACTATATACAGAGAGCTGGCCAGAATGTTACCACCAGTCTCTACGAATAATTTAACTTGTTAACTCAGATTGCCAGGGAACTCATGTTTAGATATATGTGTTGTTAGCATACTCCAGCCTTGGTCATGATCTGCCAGAATGTTCTTTATTAGTAAAGTGGTCATGCGGTTTTTTCTAGAGTCGGTCATTGTCTATGTGATAAGCAAGCAGCTAGACAGTTATGCCGCCTGTGTATAATGCCACCAGAATCCTATAATATATTATTGTTGTGCTTATAATGTGTTTACTGTCAATATTAAATAAATCTTATTTGCTCAATTTCTTTCTACTATGTTTAATTGCATCCCACCCCTATTTTACTGTGGTGTAGGGTGCATAATGACCTCACTAGTTGTCGATAAATTAGCATGGCGACGCTTGGCGTCTTATCAGTTGTGTGTTCTAAAATGTATGCTTTCCAAGACTTTGATTTTAAAATTTAGTTTATTTTCATTGCAGAAAGGCCAAGGTTAAAGTAAGTTAAAGTCAGTGGGTGACCACCATTATAATAATTGATTTGTCCATGTGATAATGATGTTACTCGGAATAAAATATGCATTGAAGCAATGCAGATTTAATTAATGTACAGTATAAGAATAATATTGATGTGATAGTATTATTTTAAGTTTTATTGTTAGTGACTAAATATTGAATAATCTAAAAATTTATAAAAAGCTTTTCCCTTAATTTCAAGTTCTCAAAATAGATATAGTCGTATTTTAAAGTTGTCCTATATTCGGCTAAATATGGTATATGATACTGTATTGCAAGGTAGGCGTGTGTCCTTAGGACTCAACAGGTGTGTTGTAAAAGGTTACACGGCAAAAGAGTCAGGAAATACTAAACACTTTGGGCCTACAATAATTTGCTTCAATTATTAATATTCATTCCAATAGTCAATACAACTCGTTAAAACCTTTACTTTCAGAAGTATTGGAATAAGCCTTGGCCTTGAGACACCAAGATAAAATGATAGTGTGTTAAATCTGCCTCCACTGTCTTCTATATTTAGTCCACATCTGGAGGTCTTGAGCTAAGTGTGTGTGTGTGTCCATTGATTTTAACCCTTTCCCTGGCGTAGGTGTTGAACAACATCTTTGTTTTCTCAAACATTCCCTGTGTGGGCGCGAAGCAACATTTAATGCCATTTTTCAATGAAGCACCATACTTTTAGCCAGCCTGAATACCTCATATTGAAGCTAATAGATGGTGCTACCAGTCCAAAGCTATCCCTTACATTATTATTATTATTAGCACCGCGTCTTACTACCCGTTCGGGTTATACGCACTTACGCTAATGTGTAATGGTAGGGTGATTGTGAGATGAAATGAAGGACCTACAGTTTAACGTGGAATCCGAACCACGGTGGAGGCCTGGCATTCCCCACATTCACAAGATGTCTTGTCAGAGGTGAAGGAAGGGTTCGGTAATCAGATAAATCTGTGCCGGGACCGAGGATTGAACCCCGGCCGCCAGCATAGAAGTCCGACACCTTACCCCTAGACCGCCAGGTCACCGCTATCCCTTACAGATCCAACACATACAATTGTTTAGGTGATCGCAAAGACCTAACCCACACAATTGTATGGGCAAGTGTGTATTATTTGTATGCATGATTTGGAGATCATTTTACGAGCTCAGTCCTTTGCACAGCATTTGTGTAGGTAATTGTGAACGTGAGGGAATTTTTGTGTGTGTTTTTTTTCCTTGCATCTCCAAGTGGCAACTCTGGAATAAGAACTTCACTGTGCAAGATGGCCGCTAGTAGGATGAACATTCAAAGTATTAGTGATTATTGCTTATGTTCATGTATTCAAGAAGCCTTTTCATACTAAATCTGTTAATAATTCTGCAATCTATCACCAAGTTTTTAAATTGGTTTTATAAATACAATATTCTGAATAAAGATTCAGTTCTGAAACTATATAAACACTCTTGTGTAAGTTAGGAATACAAACATAAGAATGATACTTTCTCAATATTCTGTAAACATAAAAATATTAGATTTTTATTCAGAAAGGGAATGCTATTTGTGAATACTTTTGAATATTTAGCTTCGTCAAAATGTTTTTGATGGTTTCCAGGATTTTGAAGAGTTTTTAAAATATACGTATACTACTTTATTCTGCAGAATTTTTTCTCAAAATGATAGTTTCATCAAACCCTTGTTTACACAGCTCATTTATACTTGACATTGCCAACTAATTATTACCCTGACTTTTTTTATGAAAATGCAGCAAAATTTACTGCAATGTACTGCATGCAAAGTACAGGAAAGGAATTAAAAACGTCAGCTGTTGAGATAAAAAAGTTGTACGGAATGCACTTATTAGTGAGATGCATTTTGTACCCTCGCATCTGTATGTATTGGCAGGCAGGAATAGAGTTAAAACCTATTTCAACTTTTATGCCTCGCGATAGATTTTTCTTATTGAGGAAATGTCTCCATGTTGAAGACACACTAAATCCGCCACAAGATGCAGCCAAAAATAGGTTGTGGAAAGTGCAACCTGTATTGGATACAGTAAGAAATGCTTCTCATACTATTGAGTGTCAACAAAATAATTATTCGATTGATGAGCAAATGGTATCTTTTACCGGTCGTTGCCCGGTTAAGCAATATGTGCCAAAATAAACATCGGCTATAAGTTAGAAAAATATTGTCGTCACATCTTCTGAGGGCCTCATGTTAGACTTTGTTATATATCAAGGGACAGAAACAGATCTCCCAGATCGAGAGATAGGGTTAGGTCCAGCAGTAGTTCTAAAATTGAAGGAATCATTACCTCCACACAGTGTAAGTTACTTTGATAGGTATTTCACTACAGTTGCGTTGATGGAAAAACTCTTCCAAGAAAATTTTTATGCAACAGGGACGATAATGACTAACTGCCTTAGACGGATCACATTCTGTTCAGAAAGAGATCTGAATCGTGGAGATTTTGAGGAAATTCTCTTTTTCGATGGTAAACTTGTAATTGTAAAATGGAAAGATAATAAATGTACAACATTATTACATTCTATAACTGGTGGCTCACCAGTTGGGGAGGTGAAACGTTGGAGTAAAAAAGAGCATGTTTTGTCAACATCTTATGCCCTGCAATAGTTACAAAATACAATCAAAATAAGGGGGTGTAGACCTATTAAATCAAATGATGGAGCTCTACCAAACATTTATTAAAACAAAAAAGTGGACGCTATAAGTTTTTTACATTTTTTAGACTTAGCTGCTGTGAATTCCTGGTTTGAATACAGGGACGAATGTAAACAATTAGGTATTCCAAAATAAAAAAATTCTGATCTATTAAAATTCAGAATGGACACATCTGAAGCATTAATGTTCATTCCATTGGTTCCAAGACCAATGGTTGATGATGTTGATGAGAATGCTGGAATGCAACAATAGATGCCAAGGCCACAAAACTGGTGTGCACCTCTACCAGGTGTCGATAAACACACTGATGGATATGACCATTGGCCGATAGTAGATTCTCTTACAACTGCTACGAAATGTAGAGTTAAAGAGTGTTCCTCCAGAACAAGAGTGGGCTATGAAAAGTGTGATGTGTACCTATGTTTAAATAAAGATAAGAATTGTTTTAAATCATTTCATTGTTCTCAATCAAAAAGAAGCAGTAATTAAAAAATTTATTCAACAAATTATTTTTTAATCAACTACATTTAATGTTATATAATTTCTTTCATTTTTAAACTTGTTTCTAGTTAATAAATATGTTTTTTCTGTACATATTACTTGACAAGTGAAGGATCAATAAAAAAAAAGTTAAGTTTCAATGAAAATATGTTCTATACGCATTTATGTAACAAAAAATTGTATTATACTATATATAAAAATAGATAAATTTGTTTAAGAAAACAACAAAAATGTATAGGGCCAGAGTAACTTTTTAAAAACGCTTTCTGCTGCGAACTTGCACAAACATAACTTTCATTTGACAAGAGTACTTTTTTAAAGTTTTTCGATCTTTTTCTAGGTTTTGCGATGTAATAAATTATTTTTTCAAATGAAAGTTTATATGATTTAATAGCTTTAGCGTGAAAGGCTATTTTCTACTTTAAATCATGAATTCTTAGGGATACACGACTGTGTAGGTTAATTAATTAATTAATTAACAATGAGAAAAATCTAAAACTTGTGTTGGCCCATTTAATAAGGCCTATGTATTATATTATTAACATAAAAACAAACAAAATATTTTTAAAAATTCTCAAGACTCTATGACATGAAAATCCTGAGATTCATGGGTCTGTAAGGGCCATGAATAAATCAATAAACGAGAAAATAAGTGAACATCAAAAATGTATTTAGGATAAGAGTATACCAGTAGAAAAATGACTGCTGGGCCTGCGTAAATCGCTGTGATAAACACGCTCCAGGGAATGGGTTAATAAGATAGCAATAATAGTAAAGGGTAAATAAAGTAAATAAAAGGATATTTAAGAGGGATTATTTACAACATATACATTTTGGTGATAAAAATTTCTTCATTTACCCAAATATGCTTTACTTAGGGCCACATGTTGGTATTGTTTTCTTCGCAAAACTAGTAATTTAAGTTGAGTTAATAATCTTTTGTTTATGAGATGTGTTTTTAATACCTATTATTAAAAAAAACTCAGTCTTGAGATGTATCATTTTTAATCATTAATAAGACAAATCCTGTTAACATTTACTTAAGTCACCATTTTATCACTGTTCACTTTCCTCGACTGTGAAGTATATGCCAGATTTTCCAAGGCCCTGCTTCTTCAAAGCCACAGACCGGACATAAGGTGGTGATATGGGTGATTGGGTTGGTTCTAGTTGCACGTAAGGGCGCTCTTCAATCTGCTTAACATTGGAAAAGAAAAAATTGCTTTGAAGAGGGTACTATTGCATTTTTATGGTATAATTACAAATATCTATATTAACAAAAAAAAAAAAAATGGGTGTGTCTAACTATTTAAAATGAAATTAGATTCAAAGATTATAAAACACTTTATATCCTAGACTCAACACAATTTTTGATCTGATTCATTTAAAGCAATTATGATACTAGTGGCTTAGCACAATGAAACAAACCAAACAACAAAACACCAGGCCCATTAATTTATAACTTACCTGAAAGTGAATTCACATTATGAAAAAGGATGTTATTTAGTTAATGAAACAAACAAAACTACTAGACTCTAGACCATCAGTTCCCAAAATATAGGTCGCGAAACAACCGGTCAGGTATACAAACACATATTAATCATTTTGTCTGCTGTGAAAACCCGCCGATCCGTCCTGTGCTTTTGTTGTTTGTCCTTGATTTGAGTCAGTCGTGTTCTGCTAGTGAGATTGAGTGATTGTGATATTTACGTCCACTTGTGGTTTTGATCAACTTGAGTTTAAATTGTGTGTGGTTTAAGACTGGATCATGCAGTAAAAGCAAAGGCTATATATACATATTAGGTGGGCCGCGAATTTTTTTTAAGCTTTAAGGCGAGTCCCATAGCAATAAAGTTTGGGAACCGCTGCTCTAGACCATTAATTTACCACCTAAATGAACGGGAATTCATATTTTGACAACTTAATGTTGTTACATGAAACTCACACAAGACAATGAAGTGACCGTTTTGACCAGAAATAGCACAGTGCGACACCAGAACCAACCCTCCGCAATTTAAGGGTTGAGAAAATCACTCATAGATAGCACCAACACAAGAGTAGCAAAGGGAATGTCAAGTCAGAAACATTATGTAAATAATGTCAAGAAAATTACTTTTTCTATAGAGATCAAAGACGAATACACCAGATAAAATTCTGATAATTCTCAACAACCTCTCTTTTTGACGTACCGGAAAGTTAGCACTACGGCTGCTTCTTGCTCATTCCCTCTTTCTCCTTTTCCCCTACTCCCTCACCTCAAGGTTAACATCTGTCAAGTTAGCGCCCTTCCTCTCTCGCTCTCTCTCCTCTATTTCAAGCATTTGGTTTCCCGCTCTCTCTCACCATTCTGCACTCTTTCCTACCCAGGTTACTCACTCCAACCGACATGCCCAAACCTGCCAGAAGAGAAACTACGGGGGGAAGAACCTGAAGACAACCGCTCACTCACCTCCTCAACCTACTCCAAACCCGGCTCCTTCTACCGTCAAATACACTTCTTGAGAAAACTTCCTCTTTTCCCCTCCATGAGTTGACTCCCAGTGCCCCTGACTTGACTAGGCCCGAAAATAAATTCCTGAACCGTGCGCCTCTTGCCAAGTCCAACTACAAGCTCAACCATCAATTTCACGACCACCTTTTGAACCTGTTAACACTCAAGCCACTTTAATCAAATGGGACACGTTCCAGTAGGACTTCAGAAATATTATCTATCCGGCAATAGAATGACAGAACACCGAACCAAACCACGACCATGTAATATTGTTAACATTTACATTTCTTGTACCAAACCAACCGTGCTTCTTTTTTGGTGGAGCTGGCTAGGATGATCTTTCAGTTCAACAACTTCTGTTTCCTAAACAAAACCTACCTACAGATAAAGGGCAAAGCTATGGGTATACACATGGTTCCTTCATATGCAAATCTTGACAAGGGACTACTAGAAGAACACTTTTTACAATTTCAGCCCATCAAACCCTCTGTATGGCAGTGCTACATTGATGACATTTTCATGATCTGACCTCACTCTGAAGCATCCTTCGACATTTTTCTAAATAGTATCAACAATTGCAGCCCCTTAAATTTCATTGCAATAAATCACAGCATAATCTCACTTTCCTGGATGTGAATCTGTTAATGACAACAACCAATTTTACACCTCTGTACATATAAAACCTACCAATCACCAACAATACCTCCAATATCATTTCAATGCTGGCAGCCATCCTTCATACACAAAAAGGTCTATTATTCAGCCTTGCCACCTGAGCCAAAAGGATATATTCTGAACCCAATGATATTAATGAATATTGTGAACAACTTTCCACAGCTTTACGGGGCAGAGGTTACCACAAGCCTTTAATGGACAACCAAATATCAAGAGCACTCTCTAGAGATGACAAAGACACTAAAAAAAAGTTCTTCAAGACATCGCTTTCACAACACATTACCATACAAGTCTACAACGAATAAACAAATAAGCACTATCCTTAACAGTGGCTACAAGTTCCTAACTCGTTTCACCGAGACCCAAAACCTTTTTAGTTCATCCCCAAGGGTCGCTTTCAAACACCCGCCTTATCTTCACAATATTCTAGTTTGTCTTAAACTTCCTGACCCCAAAAAAATCAGAGAAAAAAACCCGACTATCAAAGGTCCATACCCCTGCGGTAGCCCCCCATCGCTGCAGATGTGGAATTCAACTACCAGCTACATCCTTCAACAATAAAGTTACTAAATTGAAATACAAAATTTCTGGTAATTACCAATGCAAAACAAATTACTTGGTATATCAATTACAGTGCAAATCATGTGATGCAAAATAAGTAGGCCTTACTAAAGGTTCTCTCAAGACAGCGAATGAACAGTCATACTTTTGACACAAAAAATACAAAGACCGGATAAGCCTATGCCCATTCATGCTGGTACCCACAACCAGGACTATCAAACTTGCTGCACCACCAAAATATTAAGAGCATTTCCCGAACAATTCAATTGTTCTCAACGCAGACAGTGGGAACTCACCCACCAATGGATTACCACCAAGCCTCTATAGAAGATAGTTTTGCAGATTTTAAAGGTATAACACAGATCATCCAATATTTGGTTATTTTCAAGGATTTTTAGGCTGTTTTTTAGGTGATTATTAAAAATAGCTACCTAGTTGTTGCCTGATTTGACACTTGATTATTTTACACCCATAACATCTACTGGTATTGCATGAATAATCGATACTATACACTAAAAATCTCGAAATCATTCAAGTATTAAGCCCAGTTAACTCCTCAAAAGGGTTATGGTTAATGATGGGCATTTTAAAATGATTTAAATAATCAAATTGAATTTTATTTCATTGTGCTGTTTTTGATTACTTTTCCAATTACTTCACTAAAATATTAAAAATTCAACCATTGCAAATAACAATATTGAAATAATCGACTATCAACTTAGGTTTAGGCCAAACAATAATAACACCGAAACATGTTGTCAAAGAAGACAAAATACCAAATAAGGAGAACGGAATAAACATTAAGAAGATATAATTTTGCCAAACGTGACCGCCTGTCGCAAGGTCCATATATATTAATGTGCTTGCTTGGACCTGGTGTGAAATCTTTTAAAGGCTGTAAACAGAGAATTGAAATTTAGGTATCGTATAAATCGCGATTTTCAATACTAGCCTAAGATAATAAAAAGCTTATATATTCTGAAAACACTCATTATTCATGTGATCCATTTTATATCTTTAAAATAAGTAAAAACCAACGCTATTTGTATAAACGGCAGCCCTAGTATAGTACTATCACCAGTGTTACCATGTTAAAAATTATATTCCTTGATGTGGCATTTGTCGACTTACAAAGAAATTGTCTTTATTTAGAAAACAAATGCTTAGATATGTGTTATTCATGTGAAAACAGTGGAATTGGAGTAAAAATTCGTTTTGTCGCAAATGTGAATTTTGCATGTCCATAGTGATGAATTATTAAATTGTTTGGTATTTAATACTTAAAACTTTTCCTACATAGCTAGCGCTTGTCATTTAAAACGTGATGAGAAAACTCGAATCAATTTCAAACAAACAATCAATAATATGTAGTTTACTAGACAAATTTGGAGATGCCTAACATTAGTTTTAATTCGTGAAACTCCACAAAATATCTAACTTTTGAATAATATCAAGCAAATTATCTTTGATCAGAAATTCCTAGATCATCGGTTTTGAATTAAGAATAAAGATTCTTGTTTAATTATCACACTTTTTTAAGCTTGGCTGTCATGGTGGCTGACTTTTACGGTAATTAACAGCAGACGCGTTTATCGTTTAGATTTTTTCTAACATGTGAAATGTGTTTATCTTTTCCTTATAAAAGCAACAGTTTGTTGTAGTTTAATCCTTTAATTTATTTCTATTTAATTTTATTTATTTCATTGTGAAAGTGGAAGTGTCACGTTTTAGAAGCTAGTGTGATAATGATATGCATGAGACTCGGATTTTCCCTAGCGATTCTCGTCACAATAAAAAATAGTATTTAACAAAAAAAAAAGTCCTCAAAAATTCTGCAACCCTAATAAGATTTAAAGTCAACATAGGTGTTCTGTTTTTTAAATAATTAGTATTACAAAATAAGTCTACCATAATTATTATTTACGTCATTCACAATCAAATAAATACCACTTTTAAACAATCTAACCATAACCACTGAAAAACTGGGGGTCATCAGATTCGTGGTCCTTTTGTATCCGGGTAAATGCGGTATATATTATTTTATTACTATTACCTTTTTCCTCACTTAAGTATTAAATACCTATATTTAACATCCACCCACCCAGCAAGAACAGCAAGAAGCAATACCCCATCCAAGGCCATTATGACTGAAACACATCCAACTTAATCTACCAACTTCAATGCAATTTTTGCCAGGCTGAATGTATTGGACTCACAACAGGACCTATGAGAATATGCATCAAGAATCACTGTTTCGATACCAACCACAAAACTCTAGATAAAACAGTTCCTTTCCAGTCTAACACCCACAATAAGGACTTTGACTTCTACTACACCACCGGATTACTTGGAGCATTCCTTACAGCGACTTGCAATAACTCAACTTAGACAATGGGAACTTGCACATCAATGGCTAACCAAATCCAGACTGCACCTGGTTTAAATCTGAGATAAAAAAAAAACTATAAATAAAGTTATTTCATACATTATAATATCTTTTAAATCAAACATAATTTTGTATGTATTTATCATTTCAAGTATTGTCCCTGTTAATTTTAAAATTATTTTTAATGGTTAATTCTCAGCACGCTATTTTTCTTTCCTAACCATATTTAGTTACATCAATTTGGCAACACTGCAAGTTTTCGATTACATATTTAAAATCATTCTAGAAACATGTAGTTCCAGAGTCTATCCTTGTTTGTTTGTATTTTCAATTCGATATAGGAACATCTCAGAAAATTCAACAATGTGGTAAGTGTAATATAGTGCGATAGTTTAAGAAGAGAAGAAATGAAGGAGTGTTTTTTTATATCTAGGCCTAACTTAACTTACATTATTGTACAGTGTTTCTACACTGCCTTATTATACATGTATTTAACTTATATTATTTATGAAAACCATAGCCAAAGATTTGATAAATTTATCTTTATTCCTACAACAGTTGGTTGAGTGTTTTTCTAACAGTTTTGAATTCAAAATGGAGTAATTCAGTGTTTGTGTAAAGTTAATTCCCTCTTCTCTCTTTGTGGTTGATAAAGGCAACAATATCAAAATATTACTCAGAGTTCAAATGTGTGTGAGACCACTTCTATTATAGAAGACAGAAGAGAGGAAGATGTCACCTTTGTGCATTGGAGTCTTCCCACATTTTTCCTCTTTCCCTAGGTGGGCTTTCTTCATTAAATTTACACTTTATTTTTATCTATTTCTATTATTATTGAATTATTTAGCCATTGGGCCACTTCATTTTTAAACATTATATATATTAATTTGTCTAACGGTTATGGCACATTTCACTATTATTTAAGCCATTTGTGTGTTAATTTATAGGTTATTTCACAGAATTTGGTAAAGAATTTTTTTATTTGTGCATAGTTTTTTGTGTGTTTTAATATTCTGATCATGAGTTCCTTAGAGGGGAGAGGGGGATAAGTTACAGCTCAACAAAGACAACTGGATGTCATCAACTGTGGAAGAGGACTCAAATCAATGGATGATTTTGGCCTGATTGAAAAAGGGGGTGGGGATATAAGGCTGTTAATAGAAGAACTTCTAGGATTCTCGAAACCTAATGTATTAAAGTGAGTAGATAACTAATGTTATAGATTTAATAGTGAATAGTTTTACTAGCATCTCAGTGGGTTTATTTAACTTCAATCTCATTGTGGGTTTCACATTCCATGGATTTGCTATTAGTTCCTATTTTCTTCGATAGATAGAGATAATGTTCTGTAAGTTTAAATACTAAATTCTAACATTTTTTTAGTGAATCAATAGCAGACATAATAATAGGCAGTGATTTTTTCTCTCTCAATAATTTCAAATCCTAACCTAAATGCACCAAGGTATACATTTTAATAAGCGATATAAACCAAGTAAACTTGGGTGGTGAATGGATTTTAGTAATCTAATTGAACTAATGAGTTAGAGTTGGGGAAGATCGAATTTAGAGGAGGTGTACCTACATTTGTGTGGGGAGAAGGGGGAAACTATCTAGGAAAAACCATCCCGACTGGGATGCAACCACGGTCTCGTCATCTCCAGTCTAGTTTTTTGTGAGAGTAGAACCTTAGACTATGATGCCACTGAAGTTATTGTTAATGTACATATTCTATTATTTGAAAAGGGTTGGTAATTTTTAATGTTGCCTAGGACAGGTCAGGCGTTCACAGTAAACAGTAGGTCCACGATGAAGCCTAAGTGACAATACAAATACAATGGTTCGTTTACAGAGCTTAGCTCTGTAGCTATTCTATCTGCCTCAACTACAAGAAAATACTAACGAATATTCCTATTTTATTACTATCGGTAATTCACATATTAATTTACTACCTTAAAGCTAAAAAACACTTCTGAAAGACTTTTTAAGTTTATACCTTGAGAGGGTAGGTAGTGTCCGAGTCATACATTGAGAGATCTCCGCAGGCTACAAAAGGCACAATAAACCTGTTCACACCTGTAAGTGTGTGCCAGTCACACTGGCTGTGGTCTAACAGAGGGTTACACATAGTAGGTGTGTACCCATCGGGTGGAGTGTACCCCTCGCAAACAACGAAGGCTTCTAGAAACAACAGAAACACAATGTCAAGTAGTGTTGGAATCAATATTATTATTATTGACACTTCACCAAAATGTGGTAAACACTAAGGGGAGCATCGCAAAATTCACAAACTGGAGGTGGATCCCCTCTTAGTAAAAATCCGTGGGTTAGTAATGTATGCCCGACGCGGAGCCTCGTCACGATGACCTCCTCTCTTCTAGACTTTTGTATGGAAGAGTGACACCGCGACACACCGTCCCTGATGGATCGCAGCTTGTTCTGAGCAGGGGTCGAGACACACTGCTCGTGCCAGGTGGGTAAGACCCCACACCGAACATAACCCTTTAGGTCTAAAAACATGACACCCAGACTTGCCTCCTTGGCTGCCTGGTCCACCAATTCATTTCCTGAAAGGCCGGCGTGACCAGGAATCCAGCAGAAGGCAAGCCGGGTGTTAATGAATCAATTTTTAAAATTTGCTCAAGTATCATCTACACGAGAGGATTCCAGGGGAAGAGCGTGGACAGTGCCAACAGAGCACTCATGGAATCCGTGCAGATGAGAACAGAACGGTGACTATTTCGGTATACAAAACATAGAGATTTAAAAATGGCATACAATTAAGCCGTAAAAACACTGGTTTCTTTAGGTAAACCAAATTTAAAATTGGATCCTTTCACAACAAAAGCACATCCCACGGAGGCTCCAGATTTAGAACCATAAGTGTAGATGCGCTTGAATCCGTGAAAGCGAGTGGAGAGGAGCTCGTAGAAGGTCCTCTCATATGCAGAGCTTGGGGTGGTCGCTTTAGGGAAGTTGGCAAGATCAAAATGGCATTGCGGCAGGCGTATCTTCCAGGGAGAATTATTATTATTAAGGTTTTGAGGCCCATCGACACATAGAGGTCATTAGGGCCTTGAAATATATTAAAACTTAGTCTAATCCCCATAGGGAAGAAACGTAGTAATTTTCCTGCAGAATATACAGGAAAATACACAAAATTATAAATGATATAGATAAGAGATAAAGAGATAAAATACCCATTTAAGACACTCCATAAGAGTGCTCAAATGGGCTCTTAGTACAAATGAGTGATACACTTGCAAAAAAAAAACCCACAGGTGTATCACTCCGATAAGAAGACAAAACGAACATTAAAACAATATGTGAGTTAAAAGACAAAACAAACATATTAAAACCATATACAAGTTAAAAAGACAAAACAAACATTTTAAAATATACTAAAATGTTAAAAATGTCTCATCGAGATATATCCAGATGAGTCAATTTTTAAAAGTGACTCAAATGACATTAAAAAGATCCACCTGGCGTATAAAACGGAGTAAACAAATGACTCCATCCTCGCTATCGCGTAATAAAAAGCGTAAGTCACCATTAAAATCAAGAGCCAGCCGGATAGGGGCTAGTTTGCGACACTCCACCAAAATGTGTTTGAGGAGCATCGCAAAACCCACACACTGGGGGTGGGTCCCCTCTCAATAAAAACCCATGGGTCAATGATGTGTGTCCGACGCGGAGCCTCATCACGATGACCTCCTCTCTTCTAGACTTTCGTATAGAAGAGGGCCACCGCGACACACCGTCCCTTATGGACCGCAGCTTGTTCTGAGCAGGGGTCGAGACACACTGCTCGTGCCAGGTGTCTAAGACCCCACGCCGAACATAGCCCTTTAGGTCTAAAAACATGACACCCAGACTCGCCTCAGGAGGCGGGCGTGCTGCCTCCTTGGCCGCCTGGTCCGCCAGTTTATTTCCTGAAAGACCGGCGTGACCAGGAATCCAGCAAAAGGCGAGTCGGGTGCTTAATGAATCTATTTTTAAAATTTGTTTGTGAATCATCTGCACGAGGGGATTCCACGAGTAGAGACTGGACAATGCCAACAGAGCACTCATGGAATCCGTGCAGATAAGAACAGAACGGTGACACGATAAACAAAACGATTTAAAAATAGCATAGAGTTCAGCCGTAAAAACACTGGTTTCTTGGGGTAAACCAAATTTAAAATTGGATCCTTCCACAAGAAAAGCACATCCCACGAAGGCCCCGCATTTTGAGCCATCCATGTAAATGCGTTTAAAACCCAGAAAGCGGGTTGTGAGGAGCTCATTAAAGGTCCTCTCGTATAAAAAATGTGGGATGACGCTTTAGGGAACTTGGCAAGGTCAAAATAGCATTGAGGTAGGCGTATCTTCCTGGCAGAAACTCAACCTGGGGATGTGGGGATAGCCTTTGGCAGGACTATCCCACACGTGTCGAAAACCGATAGCATCCTGATCCCAAACGGCCTTGTACTACGCCATTTGGTTTCATACAAGACACGGTTAGGGGGATGAAACACAGGACGGTAGGCAACATGCTCCGGTAAGCAGTGCAGTTTCGACACGTAAGATGCTAGAAGATAGGACCGCCGGTAAGAAAGAGGGGGCTCACCGGCGTCGGCACAGATGCTGACGACTGGACTGGTACGAAAGGCACCAGTAGCCAGTCGAATGCCAGCATGGTGGACACTATCTAGCATCTTTAACGCCGAGGGTCTAGCTGAGCCATAAACAAAACTGCCGTAATCTAGTTTTGATCTTACCAAGGCCCTATACAGGCGCATCAAGGTTTCCCTATCAGCACCCCAGGACCGACCGCTAACCACTTTGAGCAAATTCAATGCTTTGATACACCTCGCTTTCAGGTCTTTGATGTGGGGGATCCAAGTTAGTTTAAAATCAAATAAAAGTCCCAGGAACCTTACGGTCTCGGAGACAGGTAAAAGAACGTTATTCATTAAAATATTTGGGGCTGGCTGTATTCCGCGTAATCTATGGAAGTGGACGACCGTCGTCTTGGCCGCGGAAAAACGAAAGCCATTACGAGACGCCCACAACCATAGATTGTTTACAGCGAGTTGTATCTGTCGTTCAGCCCTGTGGAGACTGGATGAACTGCAATAAATTGCGTAGTCATCCACAAAAAGGCATGAACGAACAGGTAAGCGCACGTTGTCTACTATGCTATTTATCGCAATAGCGAACAACGTGCAGCTTAAAATACTACCCTGAGGCACCCCATTTTCTTGAATAAAATCATCGGATAAGGTGTTGTTTAACCTTACCCGGAAGTGTCTATCTGACATAAAATTAGATATAAAAATAGGGAGGTTCCCCCGGAACCCCCAATTAAACAGGGTTTTTAAAATGCCGTAACGCCATGTGGTATCGTACGCCTTCTCCAAATCAAAGAAAACAGCCAAAAGATGCTGTTTATGGAGGAAGGCGTCACGAACAGCAGTCTCCAGACGGACGAGATGATCCACCGTGGATCGGTTACGGCGAAAACCACATTGAATATTAGATAGCAGATTGCGGGATTCTAAATACCATATAAGTCGTTTATTGATCATTTTCTCTAAAATTTTGCATACACAACTAGTTAATGCTATAGGTCTATAACTAGTTGGCTGTAATTTATCCTTGCCACTTTTATATATTGGGATGACGGTTGCTTGCCTCCACAGTGTTGGGAACTGACGAGATTCCCAAACACCATTGTAGAGGTCTAAGAGGAACGCCCGTCCAGCAGGGGGCAGTTGGCGCAACATTTCATAATGGATATCGTCGGGGCCAGAAGCTGTGTTGCCCGCCTGGGACAGGGCATAGTTAAGTTCCTCATTAGTAAAGGGGGAGTTATAATCCTCCCCCCGACTTTGGCCAAAATCAATAGTAAGGCGCTCGATGTTCCGCTTATGCACCGCGAACTCGTTAGAGTAGCTCACAGTGCTAGAAACAGCGGCGAACATCGAGCCCAATAGATTGACAACCTCCACAGGGGAGGAGACAAGCGAATCATTAGACATTAGGGCAGGTATACTATTAATGGAATTTTTGCTACTACTTAATTTACGAATATTGTCCCAAACCTTAGTTGTGGGAGTAGTCCCAAACCTTAGTTGTGGGAGTAGTAATTGTAAGGGCAGAAATAAACTGTATCCAAGACTCTCTTCTGCTTTCTCGAATAACACGGCAAGCTCGAGTGCGTAGAATCCGGAATGACTCAAGATTCTCCAAAGTGGGACGTCGATGAAAGGCCCTTAGACGGTCAGAAATAGCCAACCGACACTTCTCGTTCCACCATGGAACAGGTCGGTGGCACGGATTTGGCGAGGATTCAGGGATTGAAGCCCTCAACGCCTTGATGATCGTCGAGGTAAGACACCCAGTCTTAACATCGACGTCAGGAGAAGGGGATTCATGAAATACGGCGAGCTCGCGGAATTTATCCCAGTCGGCACATTTAATCACCCATTGGGATAGCTGTGGTGTACTAGGAACATCTTGAAGTGGTGAAAGCATAATGGGAAAGTGATCGCTACCACATAGGTCCGAATGAACCTCCCAAAGGAAGTGAGTAGCGATCCCGAGACTACATAAAGTTAGGTCAATGGCAGAGGATACAACGTTAAAAGTGAAGAAGTGTGTTTGGGTGCCGGTGTTCATTAAGCCCAGCTTTCCCGAGACAAGAATATCCTCTACCGTCCTCCCACGGGCATCTGTAAAAGTAGATCCCCACACCAAGTTATGTACGTTAAAGTCCCCCAAGATAATATAGGGGGCGGGAAGTTGTATAAAGAGGGCCGAAGTTGTATAAAGAGGGCCTCAAGACTCATCTTTGAAACACGTTCACCTGGTGGGAGGTAGATGCAGCACACTGTCACTTCCACAGCAAGGGAGATTCGGACAGCGATCACTTGGAGATCAGATATAATATTGGTGTGTTTGTGGTATATATTGCTTCGTGCTAGTATAGCCACACCTCCGCTAGCCCGATCAAAGAATGGCTTGTCGGTACAATATTCATCGTACTCACGAAGCTTCGGCTTAATAGTAGGGCGGAAGTAGGGTTCCTGCAAGCACAAGATTGGAGGATGCAGGGAACAAATTAGTTGTTTAATTTCCTCTACACGAGCATAGACACCCCTAAATTCTATTGTAGTAGCGACATACTTTATTAATATGAAGTTTAGTTATCCTCGCAATCAATTTCACTATCCTTTAAAAATCAAAAATTTGTTGAGGTTCTTTTTAGGTCCTCTTGCCTTTCCCAGTCCTTCCTGGACCTCCCGCTTCAGGAGAGGTTTTGGTTTGTCTCTGAGAAACTGGGTTGTTGGACACTTAGTTGAAGGCTTTGTTAATGCCTTCGACGCTTTCTTTGTTGGAATATTGTAGGCGATCCCTCGCTGTTCCTTCCTTAAGGCACCAGTAGGACTCGCCTTAGCGGCCTCATCGGTTCCGCAACCCATCTCAACCTCCGGAAGCCCAGAGGTGAGTGTGAGAGGCTTAACTACGGCCGCCCATGTTTTAGTACCCCAAGGCGGGCCCAGCGGGGTTCCCCGAGGAGATTTCCTCAGTGGTATAGGTGGGGGAGATGACCGTTGTGGCGGTTTGGCCTCATTTTAAATTTGAAGAGCCACAGCAGTTGGCGCGGAATCACTATAAATGTCTCGAGAAGAGACCAATGGCACAGGTCGCGATGATGTCTTAGCAAAATTAACTGCGCAATGGCAGTTGGGACAGTTTATGTTCTGAGTGAAAATCCGGCTATATAAAGTTTGAAATACCGGAGCCTGACTGGATACGTATTCCTTGCGTGCCTGGGCATATGAGATCTTTTTTTCGAATTGTATTTCCAGGACTTTCTTCACTACCTTCCATTTTGGACAGGCACGAGACCAGGCGGAATGCGGACCTTGCAGTTGACGCAATATTTAGGGGACTCGCATGGTGTTTCGTGAGCCTCCTGTTCACAATCCGCACAGGTTGGCTTACTACGGCATCGCAGCTTCGTATGCCCAAATTACTGGCTCTGAAAACAGCGCCGAGGGTTAGGGACATACGGCCGGACCGTGAGAACGTGGAAACCTGCTCGAACCTCCTTCAAAGGGTAGGAGTCGCAAATGTGAGGATATAAGTATCCGTCTTCTTTTCTCGTCCATTCTTTTTTGTGACAATACAGTACACTTCGGTGACATGCTGGGGGGAAAGCTCCTCACACATCTCCTCAATGCTCACGCAGTCAAGGTCAAAACAAGTGACCCCTCCCTTGCAAACACTGAGGAACCCGTGAGGTTCCACCTTCACTCGTATTGGAGCCGTATTACTCGACGGTATTTCAGTAATAGCCATGATGTTGGAGGACTGGACGTCAGTTGCAGTCTGAATCAAAATAGTGCCATCACGCAATTTCCTGGCCCCATCATTTCCTGGGTTTCCACCGTGACAGGGCTTGACAGCTTTACCCATTTCCGCCTCTCATCTATATTACGGCCCTGTTAGGGGCCGGGCAGTGAGTTGCCAGCAGGGTTTGGCAGTACGGTGCCAGCGGCGAAAATATTATCGGCCATGTCGTAATTGGAGACAACCTACACAGTACTCGGATCGTAGACCCAGGGTGACCCAAATTGGTACTACCACATATGGCCGATTAACTGTCCTGACGAGAGGCCCCATACGAGCTAGACATGACAACCTTCGCATAGGGCATCGCCGAGAGAGAGGTCGTCGCAGCAAGTGGGTGTAGGAAAGTGCTAATTTTACATCCGGGCCCTCATGAACGCAACCGATCTTTTTCCAAAGTAGGGTACCCAGTTATTGTCTATCCCTAAGGCCCTTCTACTAAGATATTACAACCGGCGCACTTTCATTCAGGGGCTCAAAGCAGTGGTATCCAATAATAAACCGAGGAGAGCCGTGTTCGCTGCGATGGTCGTCAACGGAGGGGCCAAATGTCTCTGTGCAGGACTGAACGGCAAGGGAGGGGAAGAAATTGGTAAAGAGAAATAAAGTAAAGGGGGAAGAGTGAAAAAAAAGGAAAATAAAGGGGGGAGGGAGTGAAAGTGAATTAATAAGAAAATGATGTGAAAGGAAAGATATAGGAAAGGTTTGTCCTGCACGAGGTACATTCTACACAGAAGCCTCCCCTTTAAGTCGCCCTTTACGACAAGCCAGAGTTACTGCGGGACTATCCTAAACCTCGTCCCGCAGGGGGGATGATATAGTTAACAACAATAATTTTGGCCAGTATTATTTATATATTTATTTAAAGTCCAACACAAAGCTTATTTACCGTTTTATTACACTTTAAAAAAAATTTATTATTCAGAGCACTTTCATAAAAGATCTAACGAACATAGCTTGAAAATGGCGACTTACAAATTTAAACTATGTGGTTGAACATGACGGTAATAAGTTCTTTACAATGATGCACCCACGCAGTGGATAAAAATATTTTATTTGGTTAAATATTTCGAAATACGGTAAAATATTATAAAATAATGTATTATAAATTTAAAAAATGCTAAGTATTTTCTCTTTTCCAAGTAAATACTATTCCTGTACTAGGTATTAGTGGATGTATTATATTACATATGATTAATAACATTTCAAAACTAAGAATAAGTACTTTTAATTATTTAAAATATTGTTTCAAGTTGGATGAAAATAAATTATTAAAAGTACTCGAGTGAAATAGTATGAGAAAATTTAAGTTTACGTTATTTTTAATGTTAAATATAAAAGATAATTGAAAATTTTAAACATTTATAACTAAACAGCGATCTTTTACAAGTGTTGGCAGCCCAAAATCTTAACATATGATTTTTGAACTGTCATCCAAGTAAAAAACCTATAATGAATAGATTCTACAATGAGGGTCTGGGGGGGGGGGTTAGACTTTTATTGAGCAGGCCACGCTCTAACACAACTTCATGTTCCCCTCCCCTATCAATCAGGACAGATAATCAGCCTAACTTTAATTCCAAATTCCATTGGAGTTACAAAAAGTATAGGCTGAGTGTGCTAAAATTTGTGTTGGTTACAGATAATTAATTTTGTGAATCCCCTTGAAATGAGATTCTCTAATGGAAACATAAAATGACAATTTTAGTCAAAAAGCTTGTATAAGAGATGATCCATTAACTTTCAAACCAAATAATTAACAGCTAATATTAGATTTTAAAGCCTATCAAAGTTGTGAAAAGTCACTCAATCTCACCAAGGCTAGAGTTACGAGAACTGCGAGGTTTGGCAATGGTGAGTCTCTCAAAGAAGAGCTTGAGCTGTGAGTAGAGTACCGAAACATCCCGACCTCGAAATATCTTGGCCAGGAATGTTCCTCCACTTTTGAGTATGTGTGTGCTGATATTCAGAGCAGCCAAAAGTAGCTGAGCCTGGATGTATTCATCAATGTCATGAAGACCAGTAACTATAAAGAAACAAAAAAATGGGTGTGATCAGGCGCAAATGTTATGAGGACTTTAATTTCTGTAATAATTAAAGTTAAATATCAAACCTATTAAATACTTTAAGTGGCAGTGTACAATGTATAACCATTAAATATAGTTGATTATATATTTTAAAAAGTTTCAAAATACAGGCATAACTCAACTTCGCTTAGCTTTTTAGCCCACTTTCAATTATAACAACATTTTCAAATTACTTTGCTTTCCTCTTTTTTGTCACAAGTTGCGCAATAGTTTTTCTTAGAAATTACCATTATAATGTGAGTGGTATTATTGATATAATTTTCTCGAAAAACCCACACTCGCTTCTGTCAGCAAGAAATTCAGCCACTCTGTCTTTGAAAAGAAGTACAGTAAACTTTTGATTATTTGCCTTGTGGCTTAACCACGGCATCCATCGCCAAAAGCAGGGGATATGTTTTTTTTTAAACTTGTGTTGATAGATAATACAGGGCTACAGATTGTTGTACTCGGTAAATCTTTAAGGAAGACATAATGACCAGAGGCAAAAAGTTTATGCGAGGGAACTACACTGAAATAGACCCGTAGCCTGCCTAATTATCTGTGACAGGAATATGACACGCTCCTATCTGACAAGCTGATGTTACGGAAAATACATAGTGGGATAAGGAAAAAGTAAGCAGCTGCAATAAAACAAAATACTAATACAAATTTTTTAAGTGATGTCCATTTTGAGTACACTGTACATTGATTTTAAATGTATGTGTAAAGTTTTGATGTAATAAACATATGATTATTCCTTAGAACCTTCATCACTCAGATTTTTTAATTACAATGAAATGTTAGTTTCTAATGTAAATTTTGGCTAATTTTGTGCAAAAAGGGTTTATCTCGAAAGAAAATAAGATTAAAGCCCCAAAATGAATACTTTTTTTAGTGATGGGCCGGTATCTACTTTTCTCAACACTATCAATTAATCTCTTTGATACTCAATAGCCTATTCGATACCATTCAACATAAAATTTAATAAATACTCATTTTGTCAAAAAAAAAGAAGAAAAGCAGCTTAATTTGTTTCATTGTTTCCATATGTCACAAAATATGTAAACAAGTCATTTAGGCTATTTAAAAAAAATGTATAAAAAAATGCCACTAGACAAAAATAACATTTACAATTAATTAGTAGTCAACCTAGAGTAAGAAATATTTTTACTTATTAAGAAATAAAAGATCATGAAGGTATTTTTTTATAGACAAATTAGCATATTTAATTACATAATTATATAATATACCTAAAATATATATTTATAAGGTTGTAGATAAGGTGTGAAAAAAGTATTGATACTCTATATCCAATGCTATCAGCCTAAGGCTTGAATCCCAGGGTCAATCCAAGTGTGTAAAGTACCAACCGTCCGGAGCTCCATCACACACAACCAAGTCTGCCTGATCTCCCTCCAGGAGTCCAATGATGGCCTGTGCAGTGGTCAATTTGGTAATATCTCCTTGTAAGGTCACAACTCCAGGTAAAGGAGCCATTGCCTGGAGGTCAACTGCTACAATCTTCACTGCATCACTGCCGCCACTGGAGGGACAGTCATTGCATTCAACAATTCCTTCCTTATTTGACAACGTATACATCTCTCGTTGGAAAACACACAACCGAGAGGTCTGAGGCATAATTTTTATGTTAAGACACCATGGTCTGCTAAAGATGGGGAGGTTGGGGTTCAAATCTTGGTCAGGTCTACCAAGGGTGATCTTTCCTAAATGCTTTCCTACTCTCCTACAACACAAATGTGCTACCATCCTCATACCTATCAAATTAAAGTAATTATCATATATGCATATAACCTGAACAGGTAGTAAGGCACTATTAAAAAAAATTACTACTATTTATAAGTGTGTATAACTTAATTTGCTTTTATAAGTTTATAAATCTATATATTGTAAAAATTAAATCATAATATTATGACTAGACTATGAGTAAAACCTAACAAAATATACATTTAAACACTATATTAAAGAATTATCAGTATGTTTATTTAAATAAATGCCCAAATGCATTCTGGTGAAACTCCACAAAAAAAAAGGGAATTGAAGGGTTGGGGTCAAAAACCAGGTAGCTTCACTTTTTGGCGAAAGCTCCAGGAGCTGCCTTGTTACTGCTCCCAAATAGTTACCAAGATACTCCCTTGGTGTGATAAATAGTTTATAATTTGAAGTAGAAATAAGTGAAAATTTATGTTATCTTTTTTGCTATAGTTTCCTTTATGATAAGAAATAGATACAAAAAAAGTGAAAATTAAAAGAATATTTGATTCAGTAAGTGAGTATTTACAATCTTGTGAAGAGGAATGTAAAGTATCTGTAGAAAATACCACACAAAAAGGTAAAATAAAAGTTGTTTGTGATACAGAGTGGAAAAGAAACTAAATAAAATAAGTCAAACCCTTAGGCCAGGCCTACCAGGGTTGAAAAATACCCGAGTAATTTAAAAAAATCCAACCCAGTTAGGTTATATTGTTTTTTTTTCTGTTCTTTTAATAAAGATATTATGTGTGTTATCTGATTTTACCAATAATTCAAATATATTAATTATTTGAGATCCAGCAAAAGAGATTTTAATTTTAATATTAGTTAGGAAAGGAGTGATAAGAGACATAATAAAGGAAAACAATAATGCAATGTAATTTTTTGAACAAAAACATAACTATATAAGCTAGCAGATTGAAAAAAAACCTTTCTGTGTAGGAGAAATAGAAAGATGTAGGAAGCGGGGAAGGGGGGTAGACCATGTATCAAATTACTGGTAAGCCAGCTGCAGAAATTATTTGCTGCTTACTTTACTTGGATGTATTAATGTGATAAGCAGCGAAGCTTTAAGACAATATTCTGAAACTGGAGCTGGTAAAGCTGTTTAATTAGGTACTTAAAGATAAAATACTTTTGGTATTTCATTTGCTTTTTTGACAAAGTATTATTCCTAGGGTCATTAATACAGTGTAGGTGCCTTTAAATTATATTATCCCAAGTGAGTTGCCAACCAATTAAAACATATATATATAGTTAAGTCTATTGTATAAAATCTGTAATTTCAAAACTTGTGTATAACACCATATACATATCCACATATTATTATTGTGTTTGAACAAAAGAGGTTTTCAACAGAATGAACATTAGCACTTCATTGTTGTATTATTAGGCATTAGGAAATAAGCAAATATATTTATTATTAAGATGGTTATTACAGGTGACCTGGCGGTCTAGGGGTAAGGTGTCAGACTTCTATGCTGGCGGCCGGGGTTCAATCCTCGGTCCCGGAACAGATTTATCTGATTACCAAACCCTTCCTTCACCTCTGACAAGACNCAGGTGACCTGGCGGTCTAGGGGTAAGGTGTCAGACTTCTATGCTGGCGGCCGGGGTTCAATCCTCGGTCCCGGCAAAGATTTATCTGATTACCAAACCCTTCCTTCACCTCTGACAAGACATCTTGTGAATGTGGGGAATGCCAGGCCTCCACCGTGGTTCGGATTCCACGTTAAACTGTAGGTCCTTCATTTCATCTCACAATCACCCTACCATTACACATTAGCGTAAGTGCGTATAACCCGAACGGGTAGTAAGACGCGGTGCTAATAATAATAATAAGATGGTTATTGATATTTACTACTACAAGTTGTCGGCTACAATGAGATCATGATTCAAAACCTGGTTTAATGCTTTTTCTTTACTTTTGAAGTTTAATACCCTATCTCCACAACAATGTGGGTGCTTATCCTTAACACTAATTACTCATCCCTGAACTATTAAGTATAGTTGTTAAATAGCCCTTGATGTTCATACCAATAAAAATAAATTGGCACTAGACTAGGCCCAAGCTGCATACATCTTATATTGTGTGTGATGGCATTAAATAACAGTCTAGTTTGACTATGAAAATTATTGTTCCTACAGTTCAGTTGAGCGGCATTGTTTTTTAAATCATATTTTATCAGGGAAGTTACTTCATTTTACTGCTAATAATATATGTTAAATATTATAGCTTGTGTTGTTTCTACAGGCTTTTCAAAAAATGCCACCTGTAGCAGGAAGGAAGGAGCTCCTGAGTGGGCTGAAGTAGCAAAGAGTGAAGAAGATAATAAAGTTACTTGTAAAGATTGTAAATGTAACCCGAGTGCCAAAATAGAAAGAATAAAATCTCACTTTGGAAAATGTTCTAAGAGAGTGACTTCTATCAGAGAAAATAAATAGGTGGTTGCAGATGCTAGTTGCTCTACTAATAATGTAGATGGGGTTGTACTTCAGACCTTTATTACACATAAACGTAAACAATCATCTTTAGGAGACTGTCATAAAAACAACAGAAAATAAAAAAACCACACTTGGATATTATTGTGAGATTCTTCTATGCAAATAACATTTCATCCAATGTGGCCTCAAGTAAGGAATACAAAGAGATGGTTGAGGCTTTGAGGCCAGGTTATAGTGGTACCAATCGTTTCAAGCTTGCTGGAACACACTTAGACGAGGTTTAAGAAGAAGTGGACAGTGAAACGCAAAGACAACTTCGCATGGAACAAACCAACATAACACTACTTCAAGATTATTGGTCCAATATAAAAGATGACCCTATTATAGAAACAAGCATTCACACAGGAGAAATTCATTCTTAATAAGTGCAAATGATTGCGAGTCAAACAAAAATACAGCTGAATATTGTGCAGAGAATGCAGAGAGTAATTAAAGCATGTAAAGAAAAATTTGGGAAAAAGGTATTTGTAATTTGCACAGACAATGAAAACAAGATGATTAAAATGCCTGAAATTTTGACCAAGGAAATGCCTGATCATCTTACTTATGGTTGTTCGGCACATTAGGCAAATTTATTGGAAGATGAAGTTACACCCAAAGCACATAATATAAGTGCATAAATACTACCAAAAACATCAGCCTCATGAATGGCTGAAAGAAAAGGAAGGTCGTATGCCACAGCTACCTAACTCAACAAGATGGAATTTCCAACAAGAGTGTGTTAATACTTTCATTGAAAACTATACTAAATATGTAGAAATTATTACCTACTGAACAAGCTGATCAAGTTCCTACAAACATTAGCAAGATATTGGACAATTTAAGCATTTATAGGGAGGCAATTCATCTGCTACGACAGCTTTCCGAAGTTAGCAGTGTGTTAGATCTTTTTCAGGCGGACAATACCAATATTGCTCAAGCTGCTGAGTTATAGTTGGATCTAGCTTAAAGTCCTGATTCAGGAGCCTCACAAAGATGTGATTGTTAGAAGAATGAATCAGGCAATGCAACCATTTCATTTTCTGGCAAATTTATTGGAGCCTTGATACGAGGGTGCAAGAGGATGCTGCTGAAAATTGGCTCATGGAAAGTCATTTAGAATGGATCGTTCCTATGATGGATTTCAAATTAAGTGACACTAATTTTTTTCCCCTGCTTCATTGTTTGTCGAGTCAGTAATCGAAAAATTCAACATGCCAAAGTGGTGGCAATTGATGGAAAAAAAAGCCCAGAGGATGTTTATTTTTTGAGCTTGATTTCCTGTCCTGCTAGCTCTGCATCTATTGAAAAAAAGAGTTTCAACTTATGGAATAAATTGGTCTAATTTAAGAAACAAGATGAATGGCGAAAAAGCAGAAAAACTAGTGAAAATTTACAAATTACTTCACCAAATCACCTCAAAAAATTAGTAACAAAAAAACCATAATTATTTTAAATAAAAACTAATAGTTTGAAGTATAAACTGAACTGAACTGTACATGCATTTTGATTGGTATCAAGTATATAATTATTATTATTTATTATTATTATTAGGGTTTTAAGGCCCATCGACACATTGAGGTCATTAGGGCCTTGAAATATATTAAAATCTAATATAATCCCC
>CABEEJ010007323.1:0-31804 GCA_901482245.1 Timema douglasi | reverse complement strand
TAGTTAATAAACCCTGACGCTAGATAGAGGTGTGTATCGTGGAAGCTTTCTAACATGGCCGTTGGCGATCTCTACTTATCTCGGAGCTAATGTAATTTAAAAACAAAAGTTTTAAAGTTTCTATAGTAATGTGAATCTTTGAATTCAGATTATTTTTGATACTCTTATACAACCATATAGCCCGTTTGTTCATTTTGTAGAAAGCGTTAAAGTAATATAAAAATTTCTTAATACGCTAGTAATTCAATCAAACTTTCATTACTAGACAAATTTTTTTGCTATATAAACCTCAGGTCACAAAATGTGAAGCCCACAGAAAACAATAAATAACAAATTAATATTAGATTATACACTTTTACGTTGCTTTAAAACTATAGAGAACATTATTATTTACTCAGTTGCTCAATAACTAAAATGAGCATTTTGTGCAATATATATAAGGAAGGTTGGATAATTTCCCACAATGATTGTATTAATAAAATCTATAATTTGGTCAGTGGGGAGACATCTTCAACTCATAGCTATGTGTTGAATAATTCTTTATTTCTAATTAATACTCCTTATATAAAAAATGAACAGGCTCTAAATTTGACATTAGAATGCAATGAAACCAGTACTCTTAATATAATAGAACCCCCTAAAAAAAAGGTTAAAACAAAAAATTCGCCACATGACTACATTAAAGTCAATGAAGTATGTACTTTTTTGCAGTAAAGGTTTTTTTTAATCCTTCCAGCTTACTACCTGTTTGCTTTATAGATCTATGCATGTATGCTACTTTTAATGGGGTAGGGATGAGTACGGAAGCATTGTAGAGCTAATCTACCTCCATTTGCGTGGAAGTAAAATGGAAAATCATTTAGGAAAAACCACTTTCAATAGATTCAAACAAGATTCAAAACTTGATCGCCTTGTCATCAGCAGGCTACTACTTTTTGAGGGGGTAAGGGGTTGGAAATCCTAGGACCCTCCCCCCTACATTGGCACAACACTGTATGTATGATATATATTAATAAAGAGAGTGTTTAAAGTCAGTCATGAGTATTGTATGAAATCTACTGCATGCAGAAAGCTGAAATTTCAAAATTAGTAACCCCTGTGAATGAACGTGTACTACTCGTCGCTGTACTTTTAAATTTTTGAATACAATTTTTAAAAGCTATTAAAAACTGAATCAGAATCAGAGTTATTTTTTCAGTCTGATCAAAGAAAGAAAAGCATTACTGGAGTAAGAATGCAATACATTGCGTGGTCACTCCAATAAATGCCGGGTACTTCTGCTAGTGTTTAATGATTTAAAAAATAAATTATATAAAATAATAATTTCTTTGGATAAAAAAAAGCAATTCAAATAACCTTTAATCGGTTTGAACCATTTTAATGTATGAAATTGACATACTTTAAGAATTTAACCACAACCTTAATATTTTTATAACATTTTATACCAATTTAACCAAAAACATTAGATTCAAGATCATTAAAAACATCAATTTTTTGGATTCACTTCACTTTTTTATGTTTCTTGTTTATTTTAGGTGGAATATGTTCAAAATCATTTTATGAAGATGATACAAGAAGGACAGATTTGTGGTTGTTTTAATTATGTTCCTTGCCTAGAGGACCTGAAAAGTAATAATTTGAAAGCAAGAGAAAAGTCTAAACTCTTGTATGAAAATACCAGTAAGCAGTCTGCAAGACACTTTGATGGAGGCAATGAAAGTTGCAATGCTGTTATTTCTGAAGTGGAAAATAAAAAATATATCATTCCAGCAAACTGCAGGTTTTTTTGCTATGATGTGAAAGATATTGAGCAGAATCTTCATCGTTTAAATTGTCCATTTGATCTAATTCTTTTGGATCCACCCTGGTGGAACAAATATATCAGACGCAAAAACTTAAAAAATAGAAAATCTGGGTAAATGGTAGATTATTTATTCTTAATAAACTTTTGGATTGGGTGTCATATTATTAAGAAATTATTATTAGGCCTAATAAAACCTTATTTATTAAAGTCAACGTTTGTGGTCTTGGTGTAAAGTGCTCACCTCAAGATCTGATGACTGTGAGTTCAAACCCATCCGGAGCAATGGATTTTTCTTGAGCAGTAAAAATCTATAGTACAACTTCCTTCACTTCTATGTTGATTGTGTCATGTAAAAGAACAAGTGCTGGAAGGTATATGAAAATACCTTTACCGGCATAATTGGTAGGCCCTTTCATTCTTGCTCATAGAAATTCTCATATGCTGATATATTGATTCATTTCGGAAAGTACACATTAAATACCTCAAATAAATAAGTTAACAAAACTTGATGGGCAAGCTAACTAAAAATATTGTGACTAAGTACAGAAGATTTTGGTGTATTGAAATGTTAAGTTAAATATTACTAGAGCAAATTTGTTACCTTATTTGTGAATTGAGAATAACACCTGTACACTGGAATCGAATCCAGGACGTTTGGCTTAGCACTTTACCACTGAGCTAGAATATTAGGATTTGTCTTGTGCTCAGGGTCATGCTTCACTCATAGTTTCGATTAGCGTATCCAGTTATTATTTTTCAATTTAAGAATAATATAAATGATATTTCTACATCCATAACCTAAAGATTATTTCCAACTTCAAAGCTTTGCTATTCATGACCATTTCCATCTTCTAAGGTTAGCTACTCATGTAAATTAACTGTACACACATTACCCTTTTTTCCAAATTTGTTGTCTGTATATCTTTGAAATTCAAGCCAATATTTTATTACATTTCTTTTAAAACTATTTCTTTTATGATTCAAGTAAAACTTTGGTTTCTTTCATGTCCTCAGGTATCAAATGATGTATAATAAAGACTTGGTGGAGATACCCATAGCATCTCTAATAGGCCCTGGTTCACTGGTCGCCTCTGGTGCACCAACTGTGAGAGCCATGTAAACGCTCTCAAGACCAGTGTATTCCCTGCTTGGGGGCTATCTTACTTAGGAAAATGGTTTTGGATTAAGGTAGGCTGAATTCAGATATTGTAATTCTGTTTTCTTTTTTATTAAGGGAAATATTTTTAAATACATTCTTTATGTACGTCTTATTGGCAACTTGTTTCAAGAATATCTTTGGTAAATGATTCCAAGAGCTGTCCCCTACTAAGTATTTTCATACTCTTTCTTATAACAGAGGAGACAAGGGGGGAGAAAGCTCTAGGTGGATAAGGAGTAAAGCTTTGTTAGTACCCTCAAGGTAAAACATATAAAATCATAACTTTATGTTTCATTTGTGTCCCCCAGGTGACCCGTAGTGGAAAACCAGTGTGCTCATTCTCAGATCCACCAGGGAAGCAACCCTTTGAACAGATCATATTTGGGTGGAAGGAGACCAAAGAAAGAGTATTGCCGTTGCCACCAGATGGTATGGTGGTAGTCAGTGTACCGAGTGCCATTCACTCACACAAACCACCTTTATCAGGTGATAAATAGGTTCTTCAACACAAATTACAACAGTTGTTGTTGACTCACCAGTTTTATATTCGTAATTTTACAAGTTTTGATTAACCTTAAAATGATTACGAGCTAGTGCTTTTCTATTTGGTTAGTGATTTCTCATTAGATTGAAAAGGGTTGAATGAACATTGAAGAGTACAGGGCATGTCACCTTTTATATTTGTACTTACAATTTTCTACTGGCAAAATAATTATTAATTTCTTCATTCTTAGAATCTTTTTTCAAACAATTTAATCTCCTGGAAAATTAGCCTTCATTCTTTAAGGTGGTATGGAAGGGAACACAAGTTAAGGTAATTATTTGTGCAATTTTTAAGATGGATTTTTTTTTCACACAATATAAATAACATATTTCATTCTGTAAATTTAAAAACTTATCCCTGAACATGAGAATCATATTTGAGACCTTTGTCTTAGCTCTATTTAGTTAAATTATACACAAATAATTAAGCTCAACAGTTCTTAAATATTTATCATTAACATAATGTAATTTAATTTAGAAGACATTTTAAGTAGAGTAGTAAAGGCACATTTAAATGTCATTAAGGATTTGACTTGTACAATAGTGTTGTGTAATATTTATTAAAAACAAATGGTCAAAAACCACTGGTGGCTTGTGCATCTGAGCTGTGGAGCTGCAGCACCCCCAACTTATACTGCATAATACATATACAGAATTTTATTTTATATTAGTTCAGTCAAAACACAATCCAGAATAATATATTATGTTATATTAATATTTTTTAATTTTCTCGGCCCTTAATTATTGTGCTGTTTTGAACGGAAGGTTTTCATGACTTTGAGGCTAGGAAAACGACAGGCACTGCAATTCCCGCAGATCCTGTATTTAGTGGTGGTATGTATTATTATTTAGCACCGCGTCTTTCTACCCGTTCGGGTTATACGCTTTAAGTACTAATTACGCTAATGGATTAGGAATGTTGAATTAGAGGAAGTGAACTCGCATTTGCGTGGAGGTAGAGTGGAAAAGTATTTAGGAAAAACCACTCTCAGTTCACCCTACCAAGATTCAAACCTCAACCTCCCTGTCCTCAGCAGTCGGGCTCAACACGACTAGCGCGTTAGCCAACTACGCCACCGAGGCGGGTTGGTGGTGTGTAGAAGTAGAGGAGGGGAGTAGGGGAAGTGTCCGAGTGGTAACATAAGATTGGAGCTGCAACTTTAGCAGATCCTCTTGGCAGCTACAGTCTAACTTTTAAATTGAATTGTGTGACCAACCATTTTGTTTTTTGAATTTTGTATTTTTGTGTGTTTAACTTCTTATCAAATGAATACTAAAACTAGAATGTTGTTAATTTATTATCAATTAATATTTCTCGATTAAGTTTAGTTGGAAAAATTTAAATTAAAACCAAACGCCCTCCTTTTACAGTAATTTTGATGTTCAAAACGATCATCAAAACATAAATTCATAGTATTTGGCTGCCATTCAATAGTAAAATACATTTTAAGATAGACTATTGTGAGCTTCTAAAATATAATTAGAATATATTTTATCGTTTGCATTTAATTTACCATAAAATAATATTCATTCTAACTAAAGAATCGCCGACTCTACTTTTTCAATTGCATATTGATATGTTTATGATATTTTGAGATATGTTTATTTTTTATATAGTTTCATATATAGAAAAAAAATTGTTTATTTTTTACAACTAATTATAGTATCTTGTCATTGTTATTGTGTTTTTTTTAAAGTAGAATCGCTACACTCCACAAATACAAAACAAAATCATATTGTTATATTTTGTACAGAGACTAAACTAAACAAAGTAGATTTTTAACTTGGGCAATGTCACTGTCTTGAAACCATTCATTTAAAATTTATATTTCGTGTAACTAACCTTTTGCTAATAAGTTTTGAAAATTTATCAATTTTAGTAAAGAAATTAAGCTGTAAAATGTTAAAGGAAAACATTATATATTCCACCAAATGACCCCTCTAAAGCCCCTCTCAGTCTCAATCTTTTCTCCCCTCCCTCTTCGGTCCCACCCAAGCAGCACCCCCAGTGTTAAAACTCACGTGTCACCACTGTCAAAAATTATTCGATAAAAGAAACTTAAAATTACTAAGAATTTATAATGGAGAGCTATAAGGTATTGCACATAAATATTAATCAAAAATGAAAGCTTAAAAAAATATTTCCAACTGAGAACAAAAGATAAGAGTAACATACAAGTCAAACATATAAAAGTGGTGATGTTAAATATACACTAGGTGACCTGGCGGTCTAGAGGTAAGGTGTCGGACTTCTATGCTAGGGTCCGGGGTTCAATTCTCGGTCCCAGCACAGATTTATCTGATTACCAAACCCTTCCTTCACCTCTGATAAGACGTGTATTAATCACAACTTGTGAATGTGGGCAATGCCAGGCCTCCACCGTGGTTCGGATTCCACGTTAAACTGTAGGTCCTGCATTTCATCTCACATTCACCCTACAATTACACATTAGCGTAAGTGCGTATAACCCGAACAGGTAGTAAGACGCGGTGCTAATAATAATAATAATAATGATGATGATATTAATACTATACACTAGAGAAAGAAAAGATAGTAGAAATTGTAATAATACAATTTATAAAAATAAAATTAATGCAAAAAATAAATTGGTGAAATATAATGTTTCTGGAAAACAAAAAAATACTCAAAATGGAGATGAATATAGATAAACAAAATGATTGAGAATTTTAAGCAGTTACATTCATGAAATTATGTATGCTTAGTTGTAACAATAAATATAAAATAAATTATTATTATTATTATTATTAGCACCGCGTCTTACTACCCGTTCGGGTTATACGCACTTACGCTAATGTGTAATGTTAGGGTGATTGTGAGATGAAATGGAGGACCTACAGTTTAACGTAGAATACAAACCACGGTGGAGGCCTGGCATTCCTCACATTCACAAGATGTCTTGTCAGAGGTGAAGGAAGGGTTTGGTAATCAGATAAATCTTTGCCGGGACCGAGGATCGAACCCCGGCCGCCAGCATAGAATTCTGACACCTTACCCCTAGACCGCCAGGTCACCCTATAAAATAAAGAAATTAATGTAATAATAAGAAAATTTTATCCCTGTTGAAGAACGTAGTCCCTTACTCCTTGGAGTAATGTAGAAACCGGAGAGTCTTCAACATGTGAATAATTATCAACATGTTTTGGCAAATTATCGTCATCATAATCAGGATAGCTGAAGAATATTGAATTATCATTAGCTAAAATGTAATTGACAAATAGCAGGCTGAAGGCACAATGTAAGTTTTAAAAATGCTAATATGTAAGAAAATGTACACAATTATTGAACAATATTAGAAGACTTTCCAGTTTTCATTACTTCAATGACTAAGGGAATACTTTCTTCAGCAAGGATTATTATTATTAGATTTTCTGTCTCACAACAGATACATTCCTTTTGTCAGAGAGTGTAGACCGCCATTGCCTTGTCCTCTGCCTCCTCAACAAGGATAAGACTTTTTAGTTATTATTTTAATTTCTTTAATTTCTATTTACTTTCATAAAAAAAAGTTACATTACTTATACCTAATTTCATGAATGTAACTGCTTAAAATTCTCAACCATTTTGCTTATCTGAATTCATCTCCATTTTGAGTATTTATTGTTTCTTTAAAACCTACTACATTATACCCCAGCACTTTATTTTTCATGTTAATTTTATTTTAATGAGTGTATTAATACAAATTTCAACTATCTTTTTACCCTAGTGTTTATTTAACATTGCTTTTGGAACTTTTACTTTTATGTTCTCGATTGGAAATAGTTTCTAATCTTTCAAAATGTCCTTTTTGATTCAGAAAATTAAAAGGCCACTATCTTTTAACTCTTCAAGAGCAATAATTTTTTTTTCTAACTTTCTTATATTGAATATATTTTTAACCATTTGTTTTTAGTAATTCCAACACAATAATATTGTACAAGTACTATTTTTAATATCAATGTCATCTCCCCATACACCTCTTTTCTTTATAAAAAATAAATAAGAGTAATTGTCCTGTTTAAATTTTACAATGCTTATGAGTATTCAAGAACTGTTGCAAAATTTTATTCATTTCATTCATTTTTTGTTGTTATTAAAAGTGAAAAATAAAGACCTTAATTCTTGATTCCTTTCACCCCATCTTAAGCTCAACAAATTGTGAATATGGAGCTCGGTGAGGTAATTTTGGCAAGTTTATACTAGCTATACTAAGTTTTTAACCACTTGCATCGACAGCCGAATAGTCTAAGGAATCATTGTATTGTTAGACTGGCCTGTTGAAGACAGGGAGGTTTGGTTCTACTGAGGGCTGGCCGGCCTGGTCTACTGAGGATATTTTTTCCTAAATTGTTTACCACTCTCCTTCCACAAAAGTGCAGGTAGATTGCCTCTAAAATGTCTTCTTCATTCCTACCCCGTTAAGAGTAATTATCATATAACCTTAACATATAGTAAGACGCACTGATAAAAATAAGTTTCTAATTGGGGCTTTTGTTATAACTTGAACTTAATAAATTTATTGTGGTTCTGGAAACATGACACGAATTTGTTGAATAAATCAAAACAGTTTTGTGATATCTAGCAAATATATAATGTATTAAATATTTATAATGATTCGGCCATACAAGTAGGGTGCACATGAATGCTTTGGTAGGGCTGTGTTAATTTCTCTCCAACTACACCAGATGTTTTATTTTTTTGTAGCTTTTCCCCTCTTTTGACAAACAAATATTAATACAGTTTCTTTAAGCTAGAAGTTAGTAAGTAGAGACACATTTTTTGGTTAGCGTCAATATTGACAACATTTTACTTTAAGACCTCTTATAATTTATTTTATAGGCATTGATAATATCTATCAATCGGATTGTACAAAACTTGCTGTATTTATGTAGATTATTGCAAAGAATTAAGCTGTCTCAAGAGGCAAAGATGGCAGTATATAAAAGTGTGCTAACACCAACATTGTTTTATGGATATGAAGTGTGGGTTTGTCTGGAGAAACACAAGAGCAAAGTGAATGCGGTTGGAGTGAGATATCTAAGAAATCATCATCATGTACAGTTTCTATCCACTAGTAGGGACTGTCTAGAACATAAGCCTCTCCAAATCCTTCTGTCCTCTCACCACCTTTCTTCCTCCACACGGTCCTTTTCCGAGCCTTGTTCTTCTGTTAAAAGCATTTTTACTATTCGCTACTGGCTTGCTAGATCCATTATAGTTTAAAAAATGTATATGGAAAACCTCGAATGAACAGAGTCGGTAACAAATGGTTTTGAAAGGGAATCCAATATGTAAATGTGAATGAGGCGTCTTACGTTGTTTTGGGGATGTTGAAAGGATGAGTGTGAATCGAGTGACAAAGCAAATATAAGATGGAAGAGATGTTGCATCAAAAGGAAGAGTTAAGAGATGGCTAAATGTTGTAGACGAATGTGTGAAAAAGAGAAACATTAATAAGAGTTTTAAGAATAAAGGAGCATGTATGACTCAGTGTATGGATGTTGTTGAAGTTAAGGGAGTATGCAAGAATAGGGAAGTGCAGAGGATTATGTATATTGAGATATTTCAATAAACCAAGTCTGATAGTGTGCACTCCTCTCATTCCAGATTTATATTTTATCTGCTAAGTTGCACTAGTTATGGAACTCAAACTTGTGCTTTGTTTTCAGAACTTTTGTCTACATTTTTACCTGAGAATCCTCAGTGTTTGGAATTGTTTGCCCGTTACTTGCTTCCTGGCTGGACCAGTTGGGGTTTGGAAGTTCTCAAATTGCAAGATATCATGTTATATGAACAAAAAGCTGAAGGCAGTTGATAATTCCAGTTGCGTCAATATTCTCTTAATCAGAAGTAGGAAATTAGGAACAGGTAAATAAACAAAAGATTGTTTTGAAAACCAGTGTTTTATTTTTTGTTTATTGATTTGACACACCTCGCACAAAAACTGTGTGGTAAACAAACATTATTTGGTTGTTTATTCTTTTTTGATTACTGGTTTGTGTATTTAGGAAACTTTGTTTAATAAACAAAGATCACAATGAACATAACCTTTAGTTTACACTAAAATACACTAAAAGTGGGAAGAGTTTTGATAAGCTATAGAGTGAACTGCTCGTATGTTTAAATTAGGCGATTTCTTTAATAATGTACTAATTGTACACAAATTTGGCTACCCGCAGGTATCTGCGAAGCAGGTTTTTTGAGTTAGAATCAAATCTCAAATTGAAGCAAATATTGAATCAAATCATATCCTAGTCAAATATGCTGAAATTAGAATAAGCAATTACTTTACCTCATGAGAATTGTTACTAAAATACCCATATTAACATATTTTAGGCACATTGTTGGATTTGCAATGGCCTAAATAATCAATTTTTGTCTCTAGTTTGTTTCGATTAGAGTTATTGAATCGAATAATATTGAAATTTGAATTGATATCAATATTATCGAAGCTTCGCAGACCCCTAGCTATCATAGTAATTATTTTCTTTATAAAGACTAGTAGTAGACTTAAATTAGTTGTGTGTTCAAAATCAATGTTAGCCACGTCACTGATTACATGGTATAATGTGTCACTCCGATATTAGAGTGGTTTGCCAGCGATAGGGAGATCAAGGTTTGATTGACAATCAAATGGGTTTAGGATATTTTTTCCTAAATGGTTTCTCAGTCTAAATCTACATAAATATGGATACATTTCTTCTAAATTCTACCTTCCTAATACCTACCCTGTTAGTATGAATATACTGATAGCCTCAACAGGCAATAAGATGTGTTCCACAAAAATAATAATCCACGGTATGCTTGTTATTTAATAATATCGAAACAAATCGATAATCAAGCCCATTTATGACCCCATTAAAAATGTGTTTGTATTTAATTTGACTTGTTCTCTAATTTTGAATTAAACACTTTATTTAGGATCCATGAAATTAACATCTACATTAAAAACTAGTGGTGTGCGAAGTCCACTTTTTTGATTCGAAGAAAACTCGAATTGGATATATGAAATATTCTTGAAGTTGAATCGAAGTTTGAATATTCGCTTGTTAGTTTTTTTACACTAGAAAAATATAGTATGTTGTCGTTCATTAAACTTTGTTAGAAAATGTTTGATTTTACTTATTGTTATTAATATTTTATTTTAATCTAATAGATCAAGTTATATTACACCTTACAATTCAATTACTTAGGATTGTTTCCAAATAAATATTGTTTTATATTATATATAAATGCTAATAATTGACCTTAAATCGAATATTTTAGCTGTTAATATTTTATTGATGACGCTTCGAAGCTGAAATTACTTTCGAAGCGAAGTCGAAGCTGGCATTTATTTCAAAGTTTCGAAACCGAGTTGAAGCTTTGCAACCACCTAAATAAATCAATTAAACAGTTCTTCTTACAAATTGGCTTATGTAACTAGACTTACTTTAGACAGTGTAGCTTATGAAATAAATGGAAAAAAAAGTTAACAAAAGGCTTGCTATTCATTTTAATAAATGACAAATTTGATTATTCAAGAAGGAATTATCCTTTTCAATATACCCACTCGTGTTAACTCTAAACTAAACAAAGAATACATTTTTTTCAGTAACATAATTTTTTAAAAACAGGAACCTTAACATATTTCAAAGATATATATGGTACATAAAAAACTGCAGGTTTTGACTTATTAAAACTCCTCACATTTTGCTACTACTATTCATTTTAAAAATATCTAAAAAAATAAACACATACAATATGCGACTGTGCTATAAATTATTTTAACCAGACATTTTGATAGCCAAGATTCAACCAACAGACTTTTCTATAAACTCAAGATACAAATAAGATGACTTTACACACTTGTGTAGTAGACCTTACATTTTGTTAAGACTATTTAGTGTATGATTCCAGAGCCCCCTAGAAGGGGATGGGGTCAAATGGTTTAATTTCTTCCAAGCCTCTTGCTTCACAACACACACGCATAGAAAGCAATGAGTATTTTACAAAATCGGTTTCTTTTTATGTAAAATCATATTGAAGACTTGCAAATATTTTACACTACAACTGTCTCGCCTGACAGACATTCAGAAAATATATCAATTAAATGGTCGATAGCCACATCAGACACTTCCTTTGTTCTTTATTTTGTCTATGTCCAGCTACTGCTATAATCTGCTGGCCTTAGAGAAGTTTAGACATTCAAATTTGCACAAAAAGTAAATGTACACACCAATTTGATATAAATATTAATAAACACCAAATTTCTTGCTATTATGGTGAACTTGAAATTAGGGATGGGCAATCGAATCCTCAAGAATATTTGAGATTAAAATAACTTTTTTTTGACAATTTTTCAAGCTAAATTTGTTTTAGAGCTCTAATACTGCTTATTGATGGTTCAGAACCAATTATAGTTTAGGATGAACTTAACAACCAAGCCCCAAACCAATCATTTAACACTTAACTGAATGTTATAGTGAATGGCTTATAAGAAATATTTCTCTTATTCTATTATATTTATATTTCCTCTTTTTCACACAATTCTTATTAGGATTCAAAGTTAAATTAGAGATTTGGATTTGTAAAGTACATACAATAATTTTGCAAAATTTATATGCATACTATATCATTAAAAATAGTAAATATTTAAAAGAAAATGTTCACTTTTGTTCACTGAACCATGTTTTGTACAAAGCATTCTTGGTAGTTTTATGTTGTTTTGTGTAGTATTTGAGTAATGTATTGATGATACACAAGAATATAAGTACTTGTATGTCTCGGAGACAATTTCTACAAACGTAAACATTTGTCAGCTGCGCCTGAGCCATCAAAATGTGAAACATAAAACCATTAGATTTATAGTGGCCAGAAGTCGTGCACGTAAAACAAAAACAGTTCAATGGCCATTAATGTGGTTCCCGTTCACTATAACTGGTGTTGCCACACCGTTAACTTTGGGAAGATTACCAGTATCACCTCCACTGCTGTTATTTCTGTAACCCTTAGGATTCATAGTCTGCCATCGCCAAAAATCTTCACCTAAAACATACAATAACTTTTTCTAATACCATATAATGCACTACCTTTGTAATAACATATTTATTTATTTTCTAAATATAATATAAAAATATTTCAAGCTACAATTTTCCAAATATTTAAAAACACATAATATTAGGGGTGTGCGGGATTCATGTGGGAAAAATATTTCCCGTTCCCTACCTGATTGTCGAGAAACATATTCTCTAATCACGAAAATTTCGGAAATTACTTTTTTCCATATTTAATTTACTTTTAAACTTACTATTCATGTTTTATTTATTTTTTAAATATAAATATGTATGTCAACCTATTCTAGATGTAAATTTATATTTAATATATGTTTCATAAATGTTTATAATTTAAGTCACCTAAGTTATAAGTATTAAAAATTGTTTAAATTTTCAACTTTATATATATTTGTTTAGATTTCCTCTATTAACAAATTAAATAATGTAAGTGTGTTAAGGTACATAATATTAGCAAATTTAGAAACAATTAGTTTTACATTTTTAATTTCCGTTCTCATCTCGAAGTAAAGGATTCTAAAATTCCTGTTCCCGATCTCATCTAGAACCAAAAAAAGTCGATCTCACACACCCCTATATAATATATTAAACACACATGTGAAACGATTGGCGTTAGAACAAAGGTCTAGAGCAGTGTTTTACAAACTGTGGTACACATACTTTTGAGAGTGTGCAAATTATTTCATTGGATGTGTGATGTACCTTTGATTTTTTATCAATCATAAAATATGTTTGTATAGTCATTGAAGAACCTAAATTGTGGTAAATAAAATGATAGGATCCAACTTAAGAAAGAGTTGTATTTCGATACTAAGCGCTGGTAAATAAAATGCCTCTTTCGGCCAAAACTGTTAAAAAATTGAACTAAAATTTAAATGATATAGTGCTATTGATAGAAAAATTAGGGCTAAATTTATCTTCTTAAGTTAGGAAAGATTGCGACAAACAGCTGTATTAAATTTCCCATTGAAACAAACTGTGTTTTACCCTCTTCTGCTGAAGAAGGGGACTGATGTACCTCGAAAATTACATAATTGTGTGTTTTGTTGTATTTTATTTGTGAACTTTTGAGGCCTATAGTTTTCTGGTAAGTGTGGTCTTTGGTCACAATTTGACTGTCATAAAAGTCAGATAAAACACATAATTTACATATTTACCAATAGTCTTTGGTTGAGGGAAATAAATTGTCTAGATTGAGAATGTTGATAAGTTACAGGACTATTAAGAACACTTTTCATAACTATGCAGTTGGAACTATTTCTTCTGGTAATTTCATGCAAAAAAATACAAAGAAAGATGAGGTCTGATGCTTAATAAGAATATGTATAGTTTTTATATGAACTAGCTCAAGATAGGGATACGTGGCATACTTTTGTAAGTGCTGCAATGAACTTTCAAGTGCTTAATGGCATAAGTATAATTTTTATTTAGGTAATTCTCATAAAAATAGGACTAATTGACCTCTATTCGCAAAAAAAGGTAAAATAGCCAAATTCGTGATAAGATCCAATTTCGTTCAATCTCATGGGTGTGAAATACATTTAAAAATGCTAGAATGAACCTTAAAAATATTTCTATATTCACTTTAATGTGCTAGTAAAAATTGATTAAACACATCTAATGAAATTTTGATGTCTCTAATAAAAAAAAGAAAGTCTTATTTAAAATTAACACAAATTTTGATGAGATCTCATGGACTTTTTTTTATAAGCTATACAGTTAATTAACCTAAGCTTGGAGTAGTGACTCTATTTCTGATGAACTTTTCATCTAAATTATGTTAGCAACAAAATCAGCTAATGAAATGCAATCTCAGTTTCACCCTACTTTTAAGTAGACCTGTGCGGATAAGCTTGCCTCAGTTCTTAAAACCTTCAAACTGTTAACATTTGCTCAGTATGTAAATGTAGAATAATGCAATGAAGTGATATTTAATAATACATTTTTTTTTATTCCCACATCATTTGCGAAATTGTTCAGCATTTTTTGAATAGTTGATTTCACTTTTCTCTTACAATTTTAAAATTATGGGAACAAAGTGAATTCAACTTGGTACCTCAACACACTTTTATTAAAACAAAATATTGTTTTGGGTGCTGAAGAAGCTAAAACAAATCTAGAGATTAAGATATTTGGGCAAGTTTTAAAGCCCCCTTTTTTCAAATGCTAGCTGGAAACATCTTGGGGTCCATACAATTAATATTTTTGGGTGAGTTTCATATGAAAAATGATTTGTACTTCTACTTGCGTTTTATCAGGATATTTTATTTGAAAATAAAAAAATAAAGTTAAAATGTTTACCTTTGCAATGCAAGAGAAAAGAGACTATTTGTGGCATATAAGAACAGACACAAGTCAAAATAGTCGTAGATATGCAGGTGAGATATTTCGAATTATGACTGGCAACGCCATCTATCAAGTGTCACTTTAAACATAATAGATTGTGTTCCTAGTTAGCCAATGCACAGCAATAGTATCATCCCCATTTGGTTTGTTTCTACCTTGAGCGTGTCATTTTCTCAAAGTTTTTTTTTTTCATAAGCAGAACTTTAGAGCTTTAATTATTCTTTGAAACTAACTTATATATCATACATACTTCGTATTTAAGCATCATTAGACATATGTAAAACCCTTCAGAACAAATTAACTGCTTAAGTCGATGACTTACTATGAATATGATATTATATTGTAAGAAGGTATAGGAAAGGTGGATAGAAATGTATAAGGGGCACGAATACAATATGGTTTTTACAATGAAAAGAAGAACACAGTTCACACATTACACTGCTTGCTTCTTAAAGAAAATCGATTGTCACCGCCCAATCCCCCCGACGTAGGTTTCATTCTATTGGAACTTATCAGGGAGGAGTGTGAAACACGCAACACAACTTCCTAAAAGAGGACTACAATAATATATTCTAGAAATAAGACAGTGGAAAGAAAGACTGATAAAACTATAAAGAAAATGAACTTGACTACATAATAGACAAATAAATCTGAGAAAGAATAGTACAAGTATTAGTAGATTAGAGAGGAAAAAAACTCTATAAAGAGAATAGTAAAAGAATGTTAAATATGTAATACATGTTACAAAATGTGATCATAAAGTTCTAGGAATTAAAAAATACTTTAACAGATTGATATATTTTAAACACAGAGTTATGAAAAATTGATACAAAGTGATTATAATGAGAAGGAAAATTAAGAAGAATGCTGTCATTCGCCTGTAAAAATAGATGAAAAATTTCAAATTTATTGCACACAATCAAAAATGAACATCAACCTCCTCATTCACCCTATACAAGTGGCCAATCTTTCCACTCCTTGGATTTGTGTTATTTATGGCTCTCGAGCTGATTTTTTTTACTACCACTAATTTACACTTACTTACTCTTTGGCGCTAGAAATGTGAAAATTCATTGCTGCACTTATAAAATCATGCCACCTATCCCTGTCCTGAGATAGTTCTATCCAGTCTATCTCATTACACCCTATCTTTTTCAGGTCCATTCTGATGTTATCCTCTCATCTGTGCCTAGGTCTTCCCATTAGGTTTGCCAGCCCAGAAACAGCTATAGCAAACTTTTGCATGCTTCTTGATTATGTTTTTTACAGTGAAAGCTTTAATCACTCCCACACCCAACCCCCAAGTCAAAGGACCACCCCTATTGGCTGTCCGGGACTCATCAAATATATTTCCAGCTACCCTTCGGATCTGAGGGTCGTATCCTCTATCACTACTTTACAGATTATGATTATGGATCACAGAAGACTTAGCTCATAACACTCAATGACATATAATATTGTTTTCAGAAATGATATAGATTTTCTTGAGCAAGATAAAATTTATGACCTGCTCTAATGGTTGCATGGTCTAAGATGCTAATTTTGTAATAGATTAGACTGCCTATGACGGGGTGATTGAGGTTCGAATCTCAGTCGGGTGTACTGCAGGGGACTTTTATAAAATGGTTTTCCACTTTTCCTCCACGTAAATGCGGGTACACTTCCTAAAAATATAAGTTTTCTCAGGCTTAAAACCATTAGCGTAATTATTACATAAGCATGTAACCAGGATGTAAGATGTGGTGCTAAAATAAAAATTATGATGGATCTACCAATAGACATAATTACAATACACCAGGAATTATGAGTAGAAAGTTTGCAGTCATATATGTAAACACTTGTGTTTCTAAGTGTAGGAAGCCATCGGTAGTTTATATATACGATTTCTTAACATTTTCAGCACAGCCGTCCTAAGGTCAAATTATTCTATTGATCCCCAGAAAAATATGTTTCCCTACTCCTGCTATAACTAATCAAGAGATTGCGAGACCTAGATTCAAATCCCTGTCAGCTTTATTGGGGATGGTTTTCACTAAATAGTTTTCCATGCTACCACCTCACAAATGTGGGTATATTTCCTCTATTTTACACCTTTCTAACATATCATTGTAATTTATGTTTATGAATATATCCCAAACAGGTAGTCAGATGCAATTAAATAAAAATTAAATTGACATTAGAACATGTTTACCAGAATGTAACTCACAAAAAAAAAAAATTCATTAATGCTTTAGGCATTGTATCAACACTAACCACAAGAGCTCCAACCAAAACCTTACCCCTCAACAATACATCCATTTCGTCAACACAAAACAAGGCCTAGAACATTTTGATCACATTTCATCCATTCATTGATGTTTTAAAATTTAGTGTTGACTCATGCATGTTGCATTGTGTGCAACTTATCGATTAGTGGATGCATGTATGTAGTGTCCTGTGGGTTAACCAAAACAAACGGCGAACCAATGTGTGCATCCACCATCACCTGGAAACAACGAATGCACAACTTACACATCTGTTCCAAAGAATATTTGGACTTCCAACCAAGCTCTTGAGCGGCAAGAGAGGTATTGGCATACATGGACACAATGTCACCGTTGCGGCGAGCTTCTATCTGGAAAGGCACTGAAGTTTTGGTAATGGCTTCAAACGTTCGTAGGAGTTGCAGCACCGAAACCCCTTGGCCCGTACCCAAGTTGTAAGTCTGAAAGCAAGCAGCAAGAAGTACTTACACATGGTTTGAACGCTGTATGCGGGCCTCCAGTCCAGCTCTGATTGTGCAAGTCTGCCGTCACAAACCAGACTGTCGACGTCCCCGACTCTGCGTGGTCCAATCTTGCAACGGATGGGGATACCTGTCACTGCTGTGAACTCTTCAATTAGCTGCCTCACAGACAGACCTATGCCCAGACCTAGGTTGTAGAACTGTAAACATGGCCTCTTAAAAGTCGATCCATGACATACCGAGATGATCATTGTGTTTACTTGCAGTGAGTGATTAGTCTTAATCTTGAAAATACTTACCTCTTTATATATGAAAAATAAATAAATTATGAATGTTATTCATAATAAAAATATACTTTCGTAATAGATAAACAAATAATTGAGTGATTGAAATCCAAGCATTTTTTAAAGCTACATAAAAATCACAAAACCGCTATAGTTTCTTAGCAAATGCTACAGTGAAACTGACTTCCAAAATATTCATGAGAATGCATGGTCTTGTTAAAATAATTAATTTTTTCAATAGTCTTTTGTCATTTAACATATATATTGGACCATAAGAGATTGCACCGCTATAATTGGAAATATTAGTGGAAAACTGAGCTTTGTGACTATGATATTTATGATATTAATTATTGATGAACTTTTCCAAGAATAAGTTGTGACTTATGATTTAGAAATTACAAATAATCTAATGAGTTAAATCTACTTTACTGTTTAACAAATAGTTGTTGGTATACATATTTGATTTACAGTAGAGTTCCGATCACCTGACATTCTGTTTTATCCTACAAATATATAATGTGTTAATAGCATGACCTCGCCCCAAAGAGAGAAGAAAAGCTGGGAAAAAAAATAAATCAATCATCAATTTTCTTAAACATGTATTTAGAAGCAGGTACAGGAAAGGTGGATAGAAAACATATAAAAGTGAACAAACACAATATGCCTGTTTCAGTGGTCTTATCTTTGTTGTGACCGTTCCTGTTTGTGTGTTTTCTATCCACCTTTTCTGTACCTTCTTCTAAATATAAATTATAAACTACCTCAAAAAGCAAAAAGAGGTTTTCCTTAAATATATACATATTCACATCCAATGTCCTTTTCCTGTGTTTGTATTTAATGCTATTCTTTTACATGTTCCTATATAAGTGTCCTATCATCCTTTACCAATTTCCTTTTCTCCCTTTTTGTGTTTTTTGGTTTCCTCTTTTAGGAAGTTGTGTTGCGTGTTTCACACTACCTCTTGATGAGTTCTGATAGAATGAATTATGAAATCTAAGTTGGAGGATTGGGTGGTGATGATCGATTGTCTTCATTAGGCAGCCATTACCTCTTTGTACAATGGCAGCAATGTAAAGTGTGATGTGTGTTATTCTTTTCCATGTTAAAGTTATATTGTATTCGTTCCAGTTCAGATATTTTCTATCCACCTTTCCTGCACCTTCTTCCAAATATATATAACAAACTACCTCAAAAAGTGAAAAAAGGTTTTCCTTAAAGAGACAATTGTTTAAATAGTGACTTTTGAATTTTACATACTTCACTACATGATAAAAGTTGCATTTAATCGATTTAAAATCCTTTGTTCTGCTTACATGGATAACATAATATTATTGTAATTTACTGTATAATTTATAATATGAAATAATCACTAATATTTATTTCAAATCTATTCTGCACTTCCATTTATTTATGATTCCAACTCCTCCCCTTGTTTCCGTACTATCTGAAATTTTGGTTATCCGACCACCTCTCGGTCTCGTTTAGGTTTGATGATCGGGACTCTAGTGTAGTTAAGTTTTTATATTTTATCAATATTAATGATAGAAGTAAAACAAAATATATGAAAATCAATAATATATTCCACTCACTAAGATTTTTTTCATACTATCTATTCGAGTTACACACTTGTATATTAACTTTGATTTGGTAGAAGGGATGAGTAATGTAGAATCTAAGGAAATGTACACAAATTTTAGGAAAACTACCTTCAGTACACCTGGCCAGGATTCGAACCTTGACTTATCTGTGATCGGCAACTCAAACTTAATGAAATTGACATTAAGACTGTGTGCCCATATTACTAATTCAGTAAAGTAACTGAAGCTTGTAATTAAGGGGGAAAATCTTTTAACTTCAGCCAAGATTTAGACTATAGGCGTTGTATAATAAATACCTTAAGTCTAAGATGATCCTTTTTTAGCTTGGCTAACGCAGCGACGTGTCCCGATGCTAGATCCATAATGTGTATATAATCCCTAACACCTGAAACATATATTGAACAACTATTGACATTCTCAAAATACATTATAAAAAACATGTGTAAGCATAATTATACTGTTTTGGACCCCTCTAATATATTAAAAAAGTCATGGATGAAGTGTATATTTTTTAAAGAACTATAGGTAAAGTTTTTTTAATACTTCATCCATGGAGAATCACGCGTTTTCAGAAGTAATTTCAATATATAACGTTTTAAAATTTTCTTTCTTTAAAAAACCTCCATTCTATTTGAAAATCAGGTGATGGATAAGCTGGCTGCCTTTACCAAATAGGAAGCTAGCCTTCACATCATCAGGTTGCCATGAGTTCTCCTATTAGTTAGTTTTAACACTAGCGACAAGGGGTCCAAGAAGCAAGGGTAAGTTAATTTATAAGCAGCTTGTGCTTATATCGACATAGTTTTCAGAGAGAAAATTAAGACCTTAAGGCTTGTCATTAGTGACAGGCTAACATATGAATATTTGGGAAGAGACAAAACCCCTCCCGTTTTTTAAAAAAAATAAAATTAATTCGTGGATTTAGACCCAGTCGGGGTCGACACATTTTTTGTGAGCGATAAAAATCTGTAGCATAACTTTCTTTGGAGGGTAAGTAAAGCCTAGGGTCCCATGTTGACTGTGGCATGTAAAAGAATCCTGAAAGCTATATGAAAAATACCTTTCCCAGCATAATCGACAGGCCCTTTCGCTCTCACTCATAGAAATTCTCGTGTGCTGATATAATCAGTTGGTTCAGAAAGTGCACATTAAATATATCAAATTAAAAAAAAATCTTAATTTTTACTTAAAATTAACTATAATAGTATTAGCTAATTTTATGCTATGGTTAGGGCTTCACAGTAGCATGCTAATAGATCCTCAACTTATTTTCTCACTGTTTTGCAGAACACAATTTGCTACTGATAAAATAAAAGTGCTACTTTGTAGCTCACTACTCCTCAATCCTGTTAAACTGGATACCTGTTCCATCCACCGTGTCGTAGTCTCCCCCAAAGATAGTGAGGCTGGGTTTATGTCCCATGGCTACCTGAGCCATGTATGGCATCAAGTTCGTGAAGGCCTTTGTGGGGTCTTCTCCAATTAGACCACTAGGGTGAGCTCCTACTGGGTTGAAGTAGCGTAGCGATATTATGTTCCAACTCTACAAATACAAAGTAATGTATTCAGATTTGTTACCATCTTCTGGAGTTCTGAGGATGAGGGACCATATAATGATTATGAGATGCCAGTATAAGTCTTAAACCTAACTTAAGCCTAATTGACCATGGCAACCATAGGGCCAATTCCCTTTTAGAAGAATTAATTTGGTACTGCAGGGAATTGAACCCTGAACCTCAAGATTAGAGGCCAGGAATGTTGACCACTAAGCTAAGAGGCCAAACTATTCTTTAGTTAGAGCGATATTATGTTCCAACTCTACAAATACAAAGTAACTCATTCTTCAGGGAGAAAAATCTTTGTGTAAATTTGCATTCATTTAAATAATAGAATTCTCTCCCCGATTCTGTATGATGCCAACTTATCTGTAATAGCCTATTATTTTGTTTAAAAGCTTCAAAACTTTCTTTTGGATTTCTATAATAAATTGTGAAATTTAATTTTGCTAATATTAGAATTTTAAACAATTTTCAATTTGAAAATTTGAACTATTGAAATACTTGATTTGATAAGATACCATTATTTATTACCCAGCTAATTTAATATTTCATGTAGACAAATGAGAATCAAGAGTTCAAGAAAGGGATAGGGGGGAATATGTAATTTCCCTAACTCATTGACTACACTGCTTTTTCATCATAAATTTTATCTTGTGGTTTTGAATTAATGACAACATTTTATGAGGTTAAAGAAAATTACATTGTGAATAAAATAAATATTAACCAAGCAAAATATATCGAACAAAATTCAAAGAATAAATAAATTCAACCAAGTTCAAGTTATTAAAAAATAAAATATAATTACCTTTTCTGCATGGGAGATATCTTTTAGCATTTCTTCAATAAAAAATTTAGTGCGCCCATACACATTGGTAACACTCCCAGTAGGATGATCTTCAGTGATTGGTAGATGCTCAGGGTCGCCATATACTGTGCAGGAACTGGAGAAAACTAGTTGATAGCAATCATTCTCTTTCATCACCTAACAATAAATACACCCATAAGGGCAGTGTTGTATTATGTTAAAAGGTTTATTATTTAATTACACTTCATTTAACGTTTGGATTGCTTTAACTGGTACACACAAGATAACATGTTATTAGTGACCTTACAAAGATAGTTTCCTAAAGTATATGTCTCTAATGACGACTCTTTGTAGTGTACTTTATATGACTGGTGTTGCCATCTTTTGTTGATACACTAATGCTTAACATATAAGCGCTAGTCATATCACAGGTAGGGAGTGAAGTATGCCTGACCTTTGACCCAAGTGGCTCAGGCTTAGTCCTAATTGGCTAAAATGAGGTTTATTTTTACCTCCCTTCTAGTGAATGCTGACACAATCCCTAGTACTTAAATTTCTCCTTTGTTCTCCTCACAATAAGCTATTGATAGCATTGTGTCAAAACAAAAGAACTTGAGTAAAATTTTTGGCTTTTTTTCAATCTTTAAATGTCTATCGATAACTTAGGAATGATCCAAAAATTACCTAAAATATGACCCAAGAATTACAAAAAATGAACTAAAACATGAACAAAATCTCAATACAAATTACTAAATTAAACATGGACTTTACAAATGTGAAATGCCATTAAAAACCTTTAACAACTAAACTCTTGCATTCTGCTAAATATAACATTGATTTACAAATATGTGCTTCAAAAGTAATAGCTACATCCTCTCAATGCAACCCTCTCAAGCCTAGTTGCAGTGTTTCACCAAGAATGTGTATTTTACAACCATACGTCATGCAAAGATACAAAGTTCATGGACTACAGTATCTTCTTATTCAGACAACTGTGTGTTGGGAACATTTATGTTTGCATTTTATGCATTTATAAAATATTGAATATTGGAATAAAAAAATTAACTCATTCAACAAAAATGTTTTAAAATGCCTCAAAAATGGTTCAAACAAGAAATTATGACCTTAAATTAATAAGTGACAAAAAAAATGACTTATAAAATATACACTTCTTCAACAAGAAAATCTTGAACAAAGTTTATGTACTAATGAGCAAAGGATGTGATAAAAAAATAAATAAAAATAAAATGTGTCATCAAAATCTGGGCCCTGGTCATGAGAATTGCAAAATTTGAACATTACTTTATTTTAGTTCAAAAAGTTTCTGATTAAATACCACTATGTCCACTCCACCTAAACTGCCAACTTAACTTTAAAATGTAGTCCTTTAGAAATCACAATTTGTGGGTTTATTAGTTGTATAAATTGTGTAGGTGCATTGATTCTTTTATAAATTTGATAAGGTGGGATGGAAGGGAATGCGAGAAAAGTCCAGTATTTTTGCAGTGTTTATGCCAAAACATTTTATTTTTGGCTAAAATAAATAAAATAAAGCTCTATAGCTTAATTTTCTATGCATGTTGATATCAACGGTTGTTGAATAACTGTCATGAGCATAGCAGCAATAGATGACAAATTTTTAAATAAGAGAAACAGTTGTCATTAAATTCCAGAACGCCCTGGACAGATATTCAAGAAATTGTGAGGTCACCATGTCAAGAAAATTAAACTATGTTTGTACTGGAGTCATATTTTATTTAGTTTGCCAAAAAAAAAAATTGTCATAAAAACTGGAAATACACTGGATTTTTCTCGTGGTCCCTTCCATCCCACCTCAAATAAGACTTAATTCTGGTTATATGATCAAAGATATATTTTTACATTTCTCAACAAAGAAATGTAGATAAACATATATTACACTCCCATAATTGGTTGTAGTTACCTACACCAGTAGGATTAATCGAACAAGCAGCACACCTGACACATACCCAAGAAGCAAAGGTTTGGTCGCTTTCTATCCTCCCTCAAAATGAATAATGGCGCGGTTCCTTAAAATAGAAACCTCCTAACTTTCTTCATTCAGGCAAGGGTGTAGTGTGAAAGCAAACCTGAACTCAACAATTATCTATCATAGTAATTAAAACTTTCAAGTTTATTTTGGCGGTCATATGGTCTAAGGTGTCATTCTTACAAGAGACGAGACTACCAATGACGGGCAGATTGGGGTTAAAGTCTCAGTTGGATAGGCTGAGGGTGGTTTATCCTAAATTATTTCCCACTCTTCCTACACTCAAATATGGGCACATTTCCTCTAAATTCTACCTTATTTATTCTTACCCCATTAGTGTAAATATGTGCATAGCCTGAACGGATAGCAAGACACACACACACACACACACACACACACACACACAACTTCCTACTTTATTTGAACAAAGAGTTTCTCTCTTGTGTGTGGAGCTTGTGACTGGTGTTGTCTACTTACCTCGAGCAAATTGATGGTTCCTATGATGTTGTTTTTGTAGTAGAGAAGTGGCACTTGCATAGATTCCCCTACAGCTTTCATTGCCGCAAAATGGATCACACAATCAATCTTGTGCTGAAAGAATAGTTTTCGGTTGGTTTAGATGTAGAAAACATTGAAAAGAAGATAGAGGGACAAGACCTTCACACTTACCAGAAAAGTCTAGGCCTCAAAGTTCCTACAATTTTCTGGTAAGTGTGGAGGTCCTTCTAACTTCTTTTAAATGTTTAATTTAAAATAGCTGTTTAGTGCCTTTTTCCTTCGTTTGGAAATAGAAAGTTAGCAAAACCAAAACAAACTGTAATACTATAATTTAATTCACAATTCCTACTTAAATAAGATGATTAATAGGAATTTCTAAAACATCACATTAAAATACATCATATTTGGAGAAAGGTGGATAGAAACACATAAAAGGAACAAACACAATATGACTTTTACAATGAAAAGAAAAACACAGTTCACACTTTACATTGCTGCCATTGGACAAAGAGGTAATATTTTATAAGCACAGGTACAGAAAAATCTCAATCAAACTACAATTGGCTATAGTTGGCATTCATAAGGATTGTGGTTTGCTGTTAAGGCTGGATGGAAGGAAGACATGTTTGTAATTTTTATAACAAAAATACTTTTTTTTTAACCAAATAAATAATCCGTTTATTAAGTAGATACGTTTAGTTTAATTTGATACATACTGTAATCACAAGAGTTCTTTAAAATTTGTCATGAGTATTGCAATGTTTAAAAAACAAAAAAATTTAAATAAAAAATCCTGGTAAAATTACACAATGTACATATTACAAAACTGTTGAGATTAATAACTTAAGAAAATTAAACTAAATGTATCTATTGATTCAATATTTGATTTATTAAATTTAATACATAATTTTATAAAAACTGTACAAAATATGGAACTTAACACTTGTGTTCTCCCCTTCCCCTCAGAGCCCCNGCCCCCCCCCCCCCACCTTAACTCAAATATGCCGATAGATTATCAGCCACCTTCGAAGAAACAACTTTGATGTTATATATAATGGAAATAGTGAATTTTAGCAAAGCCTTAATTAATAAATAATGGTAAATAATACAGACCATGTATTTAGGTAGCAATTTAAAAACTGTACCTGTCAAATTTAGTACTATGAAGATCATTACAGTCAAGAGGCAGATTTACGAATAGGCCTAGTAGGCACTTTCCTATGGCGGCAGATTTTGAATAGTGAAAGAATTTTTTTCTTCTGCCAGTTAAAATAATTTTATGGCTTCATCATATGAATGTTGTGGTTTGCTGTATCTGTGTACTAAATTGACAGAGTATCGCCTTAATTCAAGGTCACTTAATGGATGAAATGTATTTGTCTGTCATCATTGACCAGTTCGCTCAGCAAAAATCAACGTTAATGATATTACTAATACTTAATTTGTAGTAACATATTTTACAGTCTAACAATGCAAACTTTATATTGGTAAATTAAATGATATTTGAATTTGTGTGTTGTGATAGTGTAAGAGTATTTATTTCAATAATAAGTATTTTCCTAGATTTTTACTACTTTTAAAACCTCACTATAGTAAATAATAAAATAATAAAAGCACTTCGTATCTGTTACTGCACAGATAGCACTTAAGTATATGGTATATATGTGTTGGTATATGAGGAATGTTAGGAGGGAAACAAGGATTTAGAACTTTAGAAATTAAGGTTGGAAAGGTGGGCGGAAAATTATCTAGTGCCTATGAGCGGCAGAATCGTAGATCTGCCCCTGATTACAGTACCAACTACATTGAAAAGTCTGGAGAAATAAAATGAGTTACTTATTTATTAATAATTAGAGAGTTCCCCCAGAAGCTTATGATGGGAATGTGCCACTACAAATGCATAATTTGTGATTAGTGATTTTGTAAAATGTCATTAGAGTGAGAGTGCCACTAAATAAAGTGTTGGATAATTAATTATTTAGTGTAGAGGAATACTTCAAAGCTATAAATAATAAGCAGCTTATTATTTCTATGTGTCTTCAGGACATTCACAAGGTAGGCCTAATTCAAGTCGAACTTTAGTGGTAGTAAACGATACTCTCTGAATCCACTATAGCCAGGTGGTCCCTAATCCCAAACTTGTATGATAAGAAACCTTCAATAAAAACAAACTCTTTTAGGAAGTTGCATTGAACATTTCACAATTTCTCCTGATGAATTATGACAGAATGAAACCTAGGTTGGGGGATTGGGCGGTAACCATCAATTTTGTTCAAGAGGCATCCATTATCTCAATGTCCATTGGCAACAATGTCAAGTGTAAACTGTGTTCTTTATAGTGTAAAAGTCATAATGTGTTTGTTGTCTTATAAATATGTTTCTATACATCATTTTTGTACCACCTTCCATATAACCTGCCTCGGTGGCGTAGTTGGCTAATGCGCTTGTCGTGTTGAAGCTCGACTGCTGAGGACGGGGAGATCGAGGTTCGAATCTCGGTCGAGTGAACTGGGGGTGGTTTTTCCTAAATGGTTTTCCACTCTCCCTCTACGCAAATGCGGGTTCACTTCCTCTAATTCAACCTTCTCAATTCCCAATCCATTAGCGTAATTAGTACTTAAAGCGTATAACCCGAACGGGTAGTAGGACGCGGTGCTAAATATTATTATTATTAACTTTCCATATATAAAAAGTAATAATATGGAATTTCAACCTAATAAATAATCATCTCGACTAGAAAGAGTTGTAAACATCTCACCTCAGAGAATATCTTGTTGAGTCGAGGTTTATCCAGCAAGTCACACTGGTAGAAGGTGACTGTCTTGCCTGTGATCTGTTCTACCCGCTTCAGGCTTGGCGCCTCACCACCCTGGCCATTCACCGAGTTAGTGAAGTTGTCCACGGCCACGACGGAGTAACCCGCCTCGAGTAGCTCCACGATACAGTGGCTACCAATGTACCCTGCACCTCCTGTCACAAACACTGTACTCCATGCTGACATGATTGAACTGAAAAAATAATGATTTACATAGATCACTCTTAAGTTGTACTACTAATTGACTCAGTTGTTATATGTTGTAATACCCAATGTGTTTTGGAGAACATTTAAATTTAATAAGGAGACAAAATTTAAAATACATTAGCCATACAATTAAATGTAATGAAAAAATTGTGTTATTAAAAATAATGTATTTTAATCAGTAGTCGGTAACCTGGCGGTCTAGGGGTAAGGTGTCAGACTTCTGTGCTGGGAGTTCGGGGTTAAATCCTCGATCGTGGCCCAGATTTATCTGATTGTCAAACCCTTCCTTCACCTCTGACAAGGCATGTATTAATCACAACTTGTGAATGTGTGGAGCGTTAGGCCTCCACCGTGGTTCGGATCCTATGTTATGCTGTAGGTCCTCCATTTTATTTCACAATCACCCTACCATTACACATTAGTGTAAGTGCATATAATCCGAACGAGTAGTAAGACGTGGTGCTAATAATAATAATAATTTAGTCAGTATGAATAATATAACTGTCATATCTTTCTTGTCAAGCATGTTGGACACCTAATTATATTATTAATACTGAGTCTAAACAAATCGCCTGTAGTGACACAACTTTCCATTATTCTTGCTAAGTCAACAACCCAAAGGTTGGTTTGAAGTGATTTCTATCCATAAGGAGCTGAACATGCTCACAGCCTTTCGGTTGGTTAGTACTGCACCATCTGGTAGAAATCCCATTTACTACTAGTGGAGTTCAGGAAGTGGTTCCTCGTTAACCTTCCACACTAAATTTCTATGAGCAAGTGCGTAAGCCTGCCAATTTTTTCGAGAAAGATATTTTCCCATACTTTCCAGGGTTCTTTTACATGTCACAATTGACATGTGACCGACGGCTTTACTTCACTTCCAAAGAAAGTTGTGCTATGGATTTTTTATTGCTCAAGAAAAATCCATCAACCTCGGCTGGGTTTGAAACCACGAACATCGAGTCGTGAGGCAAACATTTTACCCTAAGGCCCCTGATGTTGACAATTTTCCATTATGTTTACATTTTATGACTTTAAAAAATATATTAAATATCTTATTTAAAACCTAAATAACATTGATGTTGAATTAGATGATGATGTATTTACAATTCAATTTTCTTAGGAAGAACCTTCCTTATCTGATAACTATAAATGTCACTAAAGCTACGTTCACATATTAATAATCAAATCATTTGGTCTGCAGCTGTCACTTTTGATATATATTATAAATACAGATATAATAATAATAATAATAATAATTTATTTATCCATTTGTGTCTAAGAACAGTATGTTTGTCTTTTCCTTTTCTATGAAAATTGGACTGTGCTCACCGAAGTGTGTAAAGTTAACTATGTTATCTATGGTATGGCTCAATTACAATCAAATAATTACTTATTACATTATTGCACTACCAAACTATTTCCTGTCACAACTTCCGGATGACTACTGATAAAGAATACCACTGAGTCATTACTACCTCATCATTTGTTTGGGTCATTCAGAGTTTGCAATTGGTAACAAGTTTTTTTGTTTTTACACCTGTTTCAATACTCATTCGGGCTATACACATACGAACTAAATAGGCTAATGTGTCAGAAATAAGGAAGGTTGAATTTTTAGGACGTACACCAACGTGAAAATATAGGAAAAACTACCCTCAGTACACCTGACAAGGATTTGAACCGCAATCTCTCTAATCATCTGCAGTCCAGTCTATTGCGATTGTGACACATTAGACCAGAAATGTCCAACCCATGGCTCCTGGAATTCGTTCTGTGTGGCCCGCCAGCTCGAATTGGAACACTTTAAATTGCAGAAATAAACAACAAATTAGACTCGGGGGCTCTGATGTAAATATTTGCAAATTTCCATGAAGTTTCCAAAATCGTAAGTTTAACGTTACTTGTGTAATTTATGTATGTATTTGTTAAAAACAAATACATATTAGTTAATATTTTTACCATATTTGGCATTCATTATTAATAAAAATGGGATTCTCGAATCCTCAAATCTCTCGAATACTATGGTATTCGAGAGATTTGAGAATCGTAAATATCTAAAAAAAAAAAAGTATCTCCAATACATTTATGAAGACCTTAACGCACCAAACCTTTAAAGTTTAAACAAATTTTTTTTCTAATTCAATTTTAAATATTTTAATTTTAACCAACTTGAGTAGATATTTTTTAAGGATTTGAAAGAAATGTAAGTTTCTAATTTTACCCATCTCTCTCTATTAATAGGGTAATAGTTTCGGAGGAGAAGGAGTTGATTCTCCAAATCCTCTTCCTCATTCCCACCCGTTTTTTTTATTTAGCACCGCGTATTACTAGCCGTTCGGGTTGTACACCTATGTACTAATTACACCAATGGTTTTAGGGATTAGGAAGGCTTAATTTAGAGGAAACGCACCCACATTTGCGTGGAGCAATAGAGTGAAAAACCATCGAGGAAACACCCCCCTCAGTGCACTCAATCGGGATCGAACCTCGATCTCTCCGTCTTTGGAAGTCTAGTCCAACACGAGAATAGTGCGTTAGACCAGGCGGCCAACGAAGCGAGTTCCACCCTGTATAGTCTGCAGTTGCAAGTGACGGGCTCTGTCTACATGGCCGATGATGATGTCCTGCCAAATGACTCATAAAACCTTCAGGCTGTCCTCTGGGCCCCGTGCGGGTCTTGAAGGTTGTTGTGATATTAACAGGTGAGCGCAGCTTTTTAGTGCTAACGAGTGTTTGCATGCAGTGACATCACAGTGACCACCAGTGATCACATAGGCCCGAACTTAGTTCATATCCTCTGCCACTCTCTGACTGCCAAATGAATAACAATCACCATAAGTTACATCACTGTGTTCATGTCGTCATGATTCGTGGAACATTTGATTTGTAAATGCAGGAATCCCCTTTCAAGGCAACATCGTTTGAATAGTCTCTCACTATTTTCAGTTGGGATGGGAAGGCACGCGAGATATAAGGTTAATTTTGAGGTATTTATTATGGCAGGGAGTCAAATAGAAATATTTATCGGTTCTGGTTTTGACTAGAGGATAATACATGTTCTGATTCTGTTGGCCCTTTATTAGATTCGGGGGTGACCTGGCGGTCTAGGGGTAAGGTGTCTGATTTCTGTGTTGGCGGCCGGGGTTCAATCCTCGGTCCCGGCATAGATTTATCTGATTACCAAACCCTTCCTTCACCTCTGACAAGACATCTTGTGAATGTGGGGAATGCCAGGCTTCCACCGTGGTTCGGATTCCACGTTAAACTGTAGGTCCTCCATTTCATCTCATAATCACCCTACCATTACACATTAGCGTAAGTGCATATAACCCGAACGGGTAGTAATACGCGGTGCTAATAATAATAATAATAATAATAATAGATTCGGGTTATTTTTATCTTTTATGCTACCATTATAAAATTCGTAAATAGAAAAAGAAATACATTAAGAAACAATTTACAATAGGGGCCTATATTTTTTAGCAGCACAATTTACTATCTGTTCAGGTTGTACACATATGTACAGAATTACATTAAAGAGTTCGAGATGAGAAAGTTTGAATTCAGATACCCGCATTTGCGCTGAGGGAGATCGAGAAGCCATTTTGGAAAACGATCCTCAGTACATCCAACCTGAATTGAAACCCCATAGCATTGTGAGATGTGGAGTAATAATACCCACTGCAGCTGACAGGGAAACAAGCCCGGCCTGTTACCTCAGAGACTTTCTTTCTATACACTCATCTACGGTAGGAGTTTTGGTGACAACAGAAGGCTCTTTATCACAAACATTGGCTCAAAGTCAATGGTGCCAACCAAATAGGAATTCATTTTTATTTGCTTGGTGATATTATATCGACCACCTGTGTGGTCTAGTGGTCAGAGTTTCTGGCAATAGATCCAGAGGTTCAGGTTCGATCCCTGGCGCTTCCAAAATGTGTGTGAAGCTGTGGGTCTGGAATTGGTTCAAACTCAACCTTCGGGAATGATTTTTATCTGCTTAGGGATACTGTATCAACCACCTCTGTGCTCTAGTAGTAAGAGTTCCAGGCTACAGATCCAGAGGTCCCGGGTTTGATCCCCGGCGCAGGGGCGGCCCGAGGAAAATTTTGCGCCAGGGCGCGATTGCTTTTTGGCGCCCCCCTATATAACAGTGGAATGGTAGAAAAATATAAAAATAGTCTCCAAACCTAAAGTAACCTGGGCATGTTAGGTAAATAATCTAAAGATATATTTTACAAATGGTAATCATGCTCCAAACGTTTCACTGCGAAATTATCCTAAAACGATTAGGATTACAAAGAAAATTATAAAAACATGTTTTGTAGACAAATGTTTTCTTCTTCTTTTTTTTTACTATAGCAAACACTTAGGTTTACGAAATAATTGCAAAACACAG
>CABEEJ010007322.1:18589-31821 GCA_901482245.1 Timema douglasi | reverse complement strand
TGAGGATCACTACACGGGGTGCGGTGAGGATCACTACACGGGGTGCGGTGAGGATCACTACACGGGGTGCGGTGAGGATCACTACACGAGGTGCGGTGAGGATCAATGTTAAACCTTATGGGAGAAAGTGTGCCAGAACTGCCAATTCATCCACTACTCACATAATAGTTTAATTATTTTCACTGTGCCATTCGTATATTGTTGGTAGGACCAAGTGAAGTGCAATGAAGTTAGTTGACATACGAGTTCACCCCAAACCCAATGCTGTAGCCAGGACTAAATTACGGGAAAAGGGGAGGGTAGCATTTGGAGGCGAAGAAATAAAAATGGCATGCATCAAGAGAAGATATCTTGAGTATTTTTTACGGTTATGTAGGGGAGGTACTAAATTCTGTAAGAGATATTTTTTTTAACATAAATAATCTTACATAGCTTGCATCTCCCTCCAAGCCTAAAAATGTACACCAAGAACTTTTTAAATTAAGGTGTAACTGTTTAAATTAAGGGTATTCTAGAATGTATTTAATCTCTCCCTAATATAGCATTAGATTTAATAAAACTAGTACTTGGGAAATAGTTCAGTTCACCACCATCATAATAGTCAAAAATTGCACTCCATACACTTAAAAAATAAATGGCACGGAACTCAGCACGGACTTTCTCGCTCTATTGTTTAAAAATGGAGATATTTACTCAATACTTGTAATATATGTGAAACGAACTAATATACACTAGCAAACCCAAGCATAAACTGCAATATATTTATGTAAAACATTTTTTGAGTCCCGGTTTGAAATTTTAAAATTTTATTTTAAAGAATTAATGCCCTCATTTGTATGTTTACACAAGGGTCCACTTTGTATTAAAATTTCGACTTCCGGTTAAAATGTATGACATTTTATTAGGTGTTGCACATCTTCATGTTATTTCATTGCTATTAAATTCCTCATTTATAAATTTTTACCAATAAAATATGTAAATATTGACTATTGAGTCTAAAATGGAGATAAACCATTGTTGTACAAACATTTCTCCTAAGAAGTTCGAGGAAAAATAACATACATTTTTTGAGAGACTTACTTATATTTAATTACTCTATGGTATTGGAGAATTATTGCGTTAAAACTTAAGTAGTTTCTCTTCACAAATAAAACTCACAAAATTTTATCAATATATTTGCCAATATCTCAGACACTGTTGGTTTTATAAATATATATTTAATATAAAAGTTTTTTATTTTTAATAGTACTAAAATTTTGCATGATAAGTTATATAGTATTTCAAATAGTTGCGAAGATACGGAAATTTCAGCTCCTGTCAGGTACCCTTAAAGTCATTTTTATGAGAAAATGAAAATATCCAGTTTATTTATAATCTTAATCAACGCCTAGATACGAATTTTAATCAAAATCGTTAGAACCAATTTGAAGAATATCAATTATTTCTCTTTTCGCTCTTTATTAAATTATTCTTAATTTTAAGTTTAATTAGACACACTGTAACATTACTTTACATTGTGTTACAACAGGACCCACCCCATGCTGACATTAACGCATATCTCTCAGTAAATCATACTACCCGTTCCAATTATTACGACACTATTAGGATCCCTATAATGGTAATCTTCTCTATTGTAGTTCACGTAGGTTAGTAAGACATAATAAAACAATGCTGAACAATATATTTTCACTACATAATCCAATTCAATATAATTAAACTGTTCATTTACTTACCAATTGAATCTGCTTACACTAGTAACCTGCATGGCTGGCCTATACGCAACTTACAAACTGACTATAAGAAATGACAGAGGCATCTGATATTCTGTTAAACAAGCAAGAACTTCTCTCTCTATCAATAGCCTCCAGTCTTGATGTATATACAACATTTTATAATATTTTAGTATAGATCTAATATCTTTCTTTGCAATTGAACTTTAAGTATTTTGATTTTTGTAAATATTGTTTTAAAAATAAACTTAAAACAAACACTGTATATTGAGATTACTAGCTACAAACCTCTATGGTAGTATGTTTTTTGCACTTTTGGTATATCATACTAAGGCAATACACCTCATTCTGGGTGAATTTGCCACGTACCGCTGTATACAACTATTTATTACAACATGATCCCATTGTCATCCCAACTTCAAATTTGGTATATATGCTCCCAAAAGGTGTATAGATAGAATATATTTTTTACAAAAAAATTTATTTTGAGATTTAACAAAAAAACTTTTTTAATTTTTTTTAGAAATTTTTTTTATTGAATATAGTCAAGTTGAATATGATATTAAATCTTGTAAAATCCTGAAAATAATGGTACAAATTCCACCTCTCTAAGTCTTACAGTTTTTGTGATAGAGCCATTTAAAGATTTTAAAATGCGACCAAAACCACACTAATTACAAAACTTTGAGAGTCAATAACTCAAAAACAGAATGTTTAAAAAAAAAATTAAATTTCATATTTTTCATCCTTTCAGTAGATAGAACCTATGTTCCAAAAATCAACAAAATTTGAAACACCAAGTTACAGAATTATTTTTTAATTAGTTTATTTCAAATGTATTTACCCAAACTAGGGGCTGGCGCTGTTGCGACACTCCACTCCAGCGGCCATTGACCATGCCCTTAATATATTAGCAACAAAATGGCGAGAAAAGTAGTGAAAGAGTGGGATTACTCAACAGTTCCTGGGACACAAAAACATATTCGGTTTGTGATCATATACATAAATATTATTTGACTGGTGACGAAAGTGTACACATTGGCAATGGACACAACAACCAGACTTGTTACACGTGGATACGAAAACCAATGGTGGTCGTATTATGTTTTAAGAATAAATTATCAGCGTGAAGCCAAGCAATAATAACCTTTCTCCATCCAGATGGACCTGAACCATCTTTTGTGTTCCCGCCGATACCAAACAAACTCCCAGTTTCTCTCAAAATGTGTTTAACCAAAGCTGAACCTACACACTGACCAACCAGGTAATACATCTACAAATAACGGTTTGAAGAATTATCAATGGAAGTGAATTTTACACAGGAATATAATATGAGTTAATGTTTTAATTCATATCATGTTTCATTTCTTTATATTCTTTGAAGTATGTATATTTTAAATATTACCATCTTAAACACAATATAAAAGAAAAAAATATAAAATCTTGTGGGTTTTTAATGCAATATTTTTTATTCTTTATTAAAATCCAGGCTATTGAGGACCAATTCATTTTGGTGAGTTTACAAATTAGTTATTTAAACTTTATTGTGATAAGAAGCTTAGTCATGGTATCATTTTGATGACCCCAATATTATTAAAAATAAATGTATGCATGCATAACAATGAGTGAATAAGGCCTTGAACTTTTAAAATGCCCTAATATGGTCATGTGATACCTATATCATTTTAATGCCCAATAAAATAATATACAAAAGATTTTAATCTAATTTCTTTACAGTATTTCTAACGGAAGAAATTAAACATAACATTATGGATGGTGAATCTCAAAACGCCCCTTTAGTGAAATTTTGAAAATGTGGAGCTCAAAAACATTAATGAAGGGAACATTTGTACATAGGTTTGTATGAATAACAACTTTGCCCAATTTCATTAGAATCCATTTTTTTTCATTGGATCAGTTGGCCCTTTTAAAGGATGACAATAATTATTGCCACAGCTGTAAAGTTGTCCAAGGTCGGGATGTGATATTGAAAGAAATGTATTGATAATGTACTCATTAAAAGTACCGGGAGAAAAATATTGATTGCATCAAAAGAAAAGTATCAATAAAAGTATCAGTATCAATATGTTAATCTGTAAAAATGTGTTTTTAATCTGTGATAATACCCTTGTACCCACTTCAGTGGCCGCATGGTCTAACATGCCAATCTCGTGTTGGACTAGGCTACCTATATTCCGTTCACGATAGGTTTGTACCTGGATGACAGTTCGAAAATCATACGTTTAGGTTTTGGGTTGCCAACATTTGTAAAAGATCACAGTTTTGTTATAAATGTAAAGATCTTTAATTACCTGTTATATATTACANTGTACCTGGATGACAGTTCGAAAATCATACGTTTAGGTTTTGGGTTGCCAACATTTGTAAAAGATCACAGTTTTGTTATAAATGTAAAGATCTTTAATTACCTGTTATATATTACATTTAAAATAATATAAACTTAAGTTTTCTCATACTATTTCATTTTTTTAAATAATTTCTTTTTATCCAACTCGAAACAATATTTTAAACATAATTAAAAGTACTTATTTTTCATTTTGGAACGTTGTTGATTATGTTTAATATAGTGCACACATCAATACCTTTTAATACAGGCATCGTATTTACTTGGAAAAGAGAAAATTGTTGTCATTTTTTAACATACAATAAATGATTTGATGATTATTTTATCTTATTTTTAAATATTTAACTCAATAAAATATTTTCATCAAGTGCGTGTCTGCATCATTATAAAAAACTTGTTTACCCGTTATGTTCAACCATATGGTTTAGATTCGTCAGTCGCCATTTTGAAGCTATGTTCGTTAGAAGTTTTTGTGAAAGTGGTGTGAATATTTTTTAAGTGGAATAAAACTATAAATAAACTTTGTGTCCAACCTCAAATAAATCTATAAATAATATTGTCTTAAATTACTGTGGTTAACTATCACATTAATATATTACCATCTGTTTTTATAACAGTCATCCAAAGTGATAGATGTCAGCTGTTGGCGTAGTGATATATTAGGGACTACTTCTAATAACATTTCGAGCTGTCATCCTGGTAAACTTAGCTCGTGAATGCCTTATAAGACGAGATTGGGGTTCAATCCCTGTCGGGTCTACCGAGGGTGGTCTTCCCAAATTATTTTCCACTGTCCCTCCATGCAAATGCTGGTGCACTTCCTCTAAATTAAGCCTTCCTAATCCCTAACACATTAGTGTAATTGGTTCATAGGTGTTATAATCCGAACAGGTAGTAAGACGTAAAAACAATTCTCAAATTTTTCATCGTAATTGTATTTTCATTTTTATTTAAACACAGAAAATTATAATAAGTTTTTAAAATTTTAAAACAAATTTTATAAGATGCTTTTTCACTATCCAACTTCTTAAAAAAAAACTTAGATAATTCACTTCCAGGAGATGCCATTTTTAACTACATTCGGCTTAAATAGTCTACCAAGATATAACTATTAGCAAACCATAGAAGAATTGATGCACCTCGTGAGTCCATTGAGTTGTTTAGTGGTGGGGGTGTTCAAAGATAGAGGCAGGGGTGGACTGGTCTCCCCTCCTTGTCAGACTACTAAGGACTATTAAGAGAGAGAGAGCTCTAGAGTTCCAGGAAATGAGTGAGGATTGAGAAACACTCTCATTAGTTCTTCCTCCACAGCAAAGAAGACTAACAGGCAGGATAAGTTTACACTTAGTCAATGTTCTGACATAATGTTTTATGTTTATTAAATGTTGAGTTCTGAAATACAATATTTATATACAATTGTAGACTCAATAAATAACACCATAAAAATAATGTTCCACAGAGCAATTAGTTCAGTGGCCAGTTAAGTGATGTCACAGGTTACGCAAGTTAAATACACCATTTCCCGCGGCACACACAAGTTGACACAATAACCTACGTTATTCCAGAGGGACAGCCATTATATCAACATTTAGGGATGAACAATGAGACACAATTAGGGTCTATTTGTAGTTAAGTGTTGGCCCCACAAAAGAAATGAGGTTAGGCCTTTCGGCCTACTAACGAGGCATAACAAATAGTTTTCTTTATGATCCTAGCAAACTTGCTGTACCTAATAAATTGTGTGTTTATCATTTGGGTCTGGCTACAAGTATTTTAAATAAACATAATATTTATCCACGTATATTATGACACACCCCGATATCGATGTTTATTCTCTATTTGTGTCCCCCAGTTACAAAAACACATCAAGCTCAAGAAACAACAAAAAAGCAGTTAATTTTTTTGTCAATTTGAATCGGGCTATGCATTGAACTGTAAACTTTCTCGTTACTACCGGCCGTGTGAACAGTGGTCTGGATATCATTGTCACTCAAAACAAGTCAAATGGGAAGCAATCGACAGTAGCATGTGACGTGGGGGTCTGACTCTCACACAACTGTATCAACGTACACGTTTAATATCGTGAATTGAAACCATTTACATAATATACTCCACGGTTCATACCTGGGTGGTGGTAATTGACAACTAGAAAGATTGTTATTGCAAATAATGTGTACATAGTTAATATTGGGTTAGTGATATTCTAGACTGTTATTGATCAACAGGGTTGGTAAATATACCTATAATACTTCCCTAATGACGGAATACTGTATAGGCTGGTTGACTTTTTCTTAACCTAATGAATAGACAAAAAATATTAACCATTTTAAAATAAATGTGTCTTATATCTTAGAGAAAGAGCCATTCAAAACATTTTTATCTTTTGTAAACTGTAGATGCACATCAGTTTAGTTTGGTTCACCATTATAATTTGTGAAGCTCAAGTTTGTAAATTAACCACAGGCCACAATAAAGAAACATCCAAATGGTTATTTTCATAAGTTAGTAATTGAATAATGAAAAACAAATATTTTGTTGAAAAAAGTGACAACTGGCACATGGTACACAAGAGTAGATCTGGTAACTCTTCCTAGCCGCCATTCACCGCCACTTGACGGTGTCAAAGAACTTAGTTTGGTGAAGACTTCTGATGAACTAACCAGATAATTAGCTACCTACGATAACACACATTCACAAGGTCTTGGTTATTGGTTTGTACTAGCCTAAGTATTTAGGCAAATTGCAACAAACAAAAATAGATTTCCTTACAGAAAATGGTTTGTATATGTAGGAGTTATGGGTTTAATGAACATTTTGTTTTGAAAAACTCTATTGTAACCTATTTTGTAAATTATGACAATTACTAAGTTTATTTATTAAATACATTTAAATGACCCCTCAGACTTTTTATTCAGACAAAGATATTTGAGCTGACATGTTTGTTTGAGAAAGCGAAGGAAATCACTGCTCAATTTAGAATTCAATACTGAATTAAGTACAGAAATATCACCAATGTATACAGAGTCGCCTCTCCTAAGGTGTTCATAGCGTTGTTTTATGATTGGCTGGTTCATTTAACCAGGCTATATCTTGGTAAGGGGCGAGAACGTTTCTAAATGTAAACATCGTTTCCCCGAGTCGGTTAATTTGATGTTCTAACAATAAATGGCAAACCGTGTTTAACAGATCAATCTGTTATTGATGCTTAATAAATCTTCAGTTTAAGAGAATTTGTTCTTTACCGGTTAAGAGAAAATAATGAAGTGAGAAGTATTTATAATTAAAGCAGCCTTACATGAAGATAGCCAGATAAAAACTAATCAAATCATGGTTACAGCCTCATTTAGTCCCAAGTTAAGGGTTTCCTCTGGAGTTTAGTTAGTTCCTGGCTACAAATCCATAGATAGGTCTCAGGTTCGATCACTGGCTCTTCCAGAATGTATCTGTGAAGCAGTAGGTCTGGCTATGCTGACCAGATGACACCCTCTACTCACAAAGGTGGGCACTAACGTTGACTAACAGCGGCCGCTGCTTGATCGGTATAGCTCACACTGTGGGCTCTTTCCAAGGGCATAGCCCTAGCGACTATAGTTACTGGATCAATGACAGCGAATGTGTCCAAACAACGCATTCTTCGCATCCTCCCATGTCGTCACTACAGATAGCCTCGTTTAGAATTAACTTAGGTTAACAGGAGTATTGGTATGGACTTATAATTTGTATAAGGGAGATCTAATCAGTACCTAGATAGTTCCATTAGACCTACTAGGAATTGGAGCACACTTTAGAAGATATATTTCTATGTGTTATCCCCGGGATGTTTCAAACAGCTGCCCAGCCGAGCTAAAATCAATGTTTGTTGCATTAGCAACTATTTCAAACTATTCTACTGCCCTCACCTGGATAGATACTCAATACCACCTGACTAGCCAACCTCTCTGGGGATGGATTATGATCCAATCAGAGCAAGAGGAACATCTTGTCCCAGCTCGAGCGGTATATGGCTGAATATCACCCCACAGAGGAAAGTTCAGTTGTTTCTTCAGACACGTTGAGGTAAAGAAAGGCCAATTTTTATATGAAGACATCCTGTCATATAATAATGTTGGGTAGTAGGCTTAGGCCAGGGTGCACAAACTATTATCTAATAGGCCTAAACAAGGCTGCAGCCCGGAATAAAATAACGTACAGCACAGTTACACAAGAATGACATTAGAGTAGAGATTGAAGGTTTCACACTGTAACGTATCTATGGAAGGTCCAATAGGATATTACACTAACCAACATGACATTCAGAGTTCAGTAGTTTATAAAATACGATCGTACACTTTTCCCTTCATTTACATGACGTCAACAAAGAATTCACAAGGATTGCCCATGGCCATGCGGAACGATTGCCTGCTACCCGACAGGTCCTGTGTTTGTTGAAGAGGGTGTTGCGTTTGGGACTGTGGACCTGCGGTGGAAGCGGTGGCTACAGACTGCTCGGAGCCACTCGATCTAGATCGGGAACCCCCAGACTTACGGCCCGAAGGTTTGGGTCCGGGAACTGCCCCGTCACTTTCACTTGTCGAACTTCCAGATTTGATGAGATCCACTTGTCCATCCTTGCACACACGCTCTGAGCCGTTACTACTCCCCCCGGACCCACTTCCCCCGCTGTCGTCACAAGGGTAGCCGTACACCGACGGTTCGTTGGTGTAGTTGAAAGGCATTGGAGCGTACCCTGTTCCAGTGTGAGGTGTGTAGCCCCCCCAGGCGGATGGCAACGTGTTGGAGGCTGGCAAAGGCCCCACCGTATCTCGGTCCAGTGACGCACAATCGTCATCAAGCTTGAGAGACGATAACGCCGAGCATAAATCTCCAAATATATAATAGCATTGTTCTGAAAATGTAATCTTGTTGACCGTATGTCGTATGTAGCACGCTTTCAGCATCTGGGAAGCGTATTTCCGAGCGTCTCGTCGGTCGAGAAAGCCTTCTACGTGAGTGTTCAACCAATCAACAACATCACAACCTATAAAGGCATTAGGTATGGTTATTTTTAGCCACATGCGATCTCGAATTTCCAAACCTGAATCTGGGCGTGCCATAGCCCTTGCAATAGTTAGCATGTCAGTGTTGACGGACAAGTGGAGGTCTTCGAACTGTCGTTCTGTTTCTGGTAGACTTGACGTGATGGAAGAGCTGGTGGATGTTAGTGTCGTCACAGATGGCGGTCTGACAGGAAACGACTCTCCTCTTATAGCTGCTGTGTGTGCAACCCAGGCGCCCGGATCAATGGGTCTCACAGGCTCAGTACGGGGAATAGTAAAGTACCCTTTAGGGTTCGGATCCCAACATTTGGCAACCACCAACTTAATCGGACCTGGTTTCTGGACCACCTCTCTCAGAACACGGACTGCTTCATCGTTGGTCATGTTCTCAAAATTGATATCATTCACCTGCAAAATCATGTCCCCAGGTTCAATGCGCCCATCAAGCGCCACAGCGCCTCCTTTCATGATGGAGCCAACATAGATACCCCCGTCTCCTCCTTTGTTGCTCTGTCCAACAATACTGATGCCGAGAAAGTTGACTGTGTCCATATTGAGTGTCACCGTGATGATGTTGAGAGACATTGTCGAGTCGGTGATGGAAGAGAAGGAAGACGTGCGAGATATGGCGGGAGGCGCTCGGTGACGTCTTCTGCGCTGAGGACGTCGCCTGGCCAGGTGCAATTGAGACACACTACTATGGTCTGTACCTACAGTCTGTCTGTCCACCGAAAGATTTGTTGCTCTTCCTGTTGTGGTGGTGATTCTACTCGATGCGTCATCTTCAGACTCCAAAAAGCTGGTTGTCTCAAGGTCAGAACTTATCATCGAAGAAGATTCGTATCCATGGCCGCCTCGGTGTTTTGAATGGCCGTTGATTCGCAATCCACTGTACTTAGTATACTTGTCATGATGCCTAGGTCCTTTATGTAAATTAAGGTGGCCTTGACGAGAACTGATGATCGATTCTGTTTCTGTACATGTAGTTTCTTCAGCATTAGTGTGGCCAACATGAAGAGGATTAATGTGAAGGTCTCCAGTTCGATCGGCCGGAACCTTTAAATCTGCATGAGCGATGCTATCCGTGCATTGTGAAGTTCCATCAGAAACATTGCTACCATCTGCAGATACTAACCAAGAAACCACTCTACCATTAAAACATGGAAGGTGGGCTTCATCGTCTACGATTTCTTCTTTAACCACACCAAAATCGTCATCCATCGACTTAAAAAAGAACTTATAATTTGGACGATTAAGAACATTCTTAAAATCTGCTAATGTAACACGTTCAGGAGATATTGTTAATTTAACTAAATATGGAGTTTCTTCGTCATCTATGTGGTATATTATCTTGGTTTCTTCCATTTCAAAGATGAAATGCACTTATCAACAAACTAATACGAGTGGAGAAATCAGGGTTTGCAGATACATCTATTATATAGAAAGGATGTAGAAGTATAGAGCTTCCGTAATATAAAATTTGTTAAAATATAGAAGTCACAGAAAAAACTTTAGTAATCTTTAGTACATACCACTTTAGGTAAAAGTTTACAAAACTGTTCTGAATCACTATTCATCTTCTTGGTCAAAATGTTAAAACGCCAAAAATTAATTAAAATATGCTTACAAAATGAAAGTCTTTCACCATTAAATGACAACCAAAGATCTACTACACTTCAGGCTAAACAACAATCCCCCACAAATATTTCTTGTATTGAAACTCACTAAATAAATATGGATGCATAAACAAAGCTATAAGCAGATAGCAGCATCTGCAACAGTACCGTGAGCTTCCCTAACTAAATAGTCATTTAATTGAAGTCACAAATAAAGTTCTATCTACCAACAACACATTTATGTATATTTATCTAAAAACTAGATTATTCACAACAAAAAAAGAAAATTTGAGTTTTTTCAGTTTTATGACTTATTATAATCAGATTAGTAATTGTATTAGTATTTGAAGCTTTGTTATGTTATAGGTGTTTTATTATTAAAACACATGAACACATACACGTTTTTCTTTCCAATAAATAGCCTCCAGTTTAATGTTAAACAATATAATGGCTGTATCCGAATAGTCTACTTATGCGGCATAACCTTGACTCGTGTCCTTGATAACTGCATTGGCAATCACGTGACCAAGTGTGGATCTATCCGAATAGTCAAGAACGATACCTATGCAGTCTTCTCGAGGTCTTGGTCACGATGGATACGTGCTACTCTCATGGTGTTGGTTGCGGTGTTTGACTGACAATTGTTTAAGTATTATCGTTTCATCTGCTAGAACTCTGACTTATGTTCTCAGCAATATTAAATAAGGTTGTTGCCGTTTGAATCGTTTTATGGAGTCTTCGCTATAAACATCATGAGAAGTGTAAAATCATAAAACTGCATCAAGTCTAAAACTCAAAGGTCTGACCAGGGAGCATTGGAATACTCGGATACAGCCATGATTACACAATATTTTCCATACAATATCTAATAAAATACGGTAGTAATAATTAATAATTCAAAATACCAATTTTAAATACACAAGTCTGTTACTATCTGAAACGAATCGTTGAAATAAATAGTACGAATAATTTGGTTGAAATTTGGTTTGAATTTAGCGTTCCTTTTCATTAATAAGTTAGTCATTTTATAATAATTTACTAAATCAGATTTTTTATTTAAAATTTATGAAACTACAGTGCTTTATTTTTGTTGTAGTTCAGTTAAATATATAAATGACCCCTATTCTCTTTTAAATGATATTATATCTTTTACTAGTGAATATGACTAACATTTCTTTCATCTTGCAAAACAAACCGTGACCAGCACTACCCGTGATACGTGTTTGAATATAAACTATTATATGAAAAGCTGATTAATTTTTCAGATCTATGATTATAATTCACATTCTTAGCAAAAGATTAAATTTAATATTTTCTAAACGAATTTACTCAAAATAATTTCAGAACATATAATTATTATTGAAGCCAGAATTAATATTAAACCCTGAGAAGAGGAAATAGGAGTACTTTAATAACCACCGATCACTTAAAGATTCCTGAGATAAAGAGATACATGAAAGCTTTCTATTCTCTTACGCAATGCAATGCAAACGACAGCTCGAAAGTTTTAAGGATTGACTTCCTTATATAAGACAATGTGGCACCGAAGGCGATGTTTTACCATTTTAGCTAACAGTACACTAAGAACTATCACTCTTGAAGCCAATGCACGATTTAAAAAAAAAAGGGAGATGGAAAGAGAATGAACCGTTCACCCTGCAAGGTAGCTCGTCTGCCTTCTCTAATGACACTACCCCTCTTTCGCTGCAAAGTAGAGAGACTTACTTTTTACTATTAGCCCCTGGGCAGCGTTGTCTTCCACTTATACTTATACCAAGTATACTTTCCATTTTTCTCGTTTCCTATTCTAGATAGATACATGATTCCACGGTCATTTTTAATATATATTATACAAGGAATATGGCCATGTGCTCTTTCCACGAATAAATAAAATAGCCTAACCTCTAGAGAGTTTTTAAAAATAATGTTTACAAAAAACTACTATCAAATAAAAATATATAATTTTAAAATGTTGTAGGGCTATTTTTAGAATTATTTAAGAATTTATGGTTTTTGTTCCAATACTCACTGAATAAAGGGCAAAACATTATCATGGGAATCCTACCTTGTTTTTCTGTGACGTCACAGGTAGGCAACGTCTTTAAATTTCTTTGGCTATAAAGAAAGAACTGAACATATATATTTTATTTTACCTATTTCTGCTAAATCAACTTGAATTGATGAAATTACACTCCTTACTTTAGGGGTTCTTTTGTGTATAAAATTACAATGATTAATAATAAAATAGGTGACCTGGCGGTCTAGGGGTAAGGTGTCGGACTTCTATGCTGGCAGCCGGGGTTCAATCCCCGGTCCCGGCATAAATTTATCTGATTACCAAACCCTTCCTTCACCTCTGACAAGACATCTTGTGAATGTGGGGAATGCCAGGCCTCCACCGTGGTTCGGATTCCACGTTAAACTGTAGGTCCTCCATTTCATCTCACAATCACCCTACCATTACACATTAGCGTAAGTGCGTATA
>CABEEJ010007322.1:0-18336 GCA_901482245.1 Timema douglasi | reverse complement strand
CCCCCCCCCCCCACACCATTGTGTGTATACTCTAAAATTGTGTTAAATACGCTAGTACGCTTGTCAAATACATTATAATACATGTGCCCAGAGTACATAAATATAATTCAATATATATTTAGTGTATGATTTAAAACTTTATAATTAGCTATACTAACCATTATTTGAAATGTTACAAGAGTTCTAGTACTTATATAAACGGTTTCTTAGTAAGTCTATTCTTGACGGTACCTTTATCATTCACCCCCCTCCCCCTGCACCACCACTAACGTCTCAACATATTGAGCAAAGGGAATGGTATTGTTATCAAGTAAAATTTAAAAGTTGTTGTACTTATCTAACTAAAAATTGACAAATTGTTATTTAACATTTATAAGCATTATAGGAGTGAAAATAAAGAGTACGCACCACAAACTATTGGTGGGTGTGTGAAAAAAGTGAAAATAAAGAGTACGCACCACAAACTAGTGGTGGGTGTGTGAAACAAGTGAAAATAAAGAGTACGCACCACAAACTAGTGGTGGGTTTGTGAAACAAGCGAAAATTTTGTAAATACATCAGGCGAGTTTTCACGATTGACTTGGTTACGTCCTGGTACAGAGTGTTATCGACCAAGTGGTTCTGACCAGGTTGAAGTGCGAACACAGTTTTGAGTTTTTTCTTAAACAAATATGGCGTTTGGAGTAGAGTAGATCTAATAGCTGATAAGTGAACTTATGTAATACTACTACATGTTCTGCAAATTGATGTAAAATGAGCTATTTAATTTTATTCTTAGTTAGATTGGTGCTTATTTTGACTAGTCCTAATATTTACACAAAATATAAAGTTAAACATATCTTCCCATAAATAACCTTAGAAAACATTAAGGGGATGGATCATCATGAGAGATGAGTGCGACCGGTTTCTAAGGCAATTTCTCTGTACCCAATTACTAAGAAAACTTTTGAATCATATTTTTACTACTCTAAAGATCAATTCACTTACATGGTTTATGTTTAATTCTTATATACTCAGTCAATTCAAATTTAAGTTTAAAAACATAATTAAAGAACACTGCATAAAACAAATTGGGCTTGTCAGTGAAATGTGGGAAGACTTACTCCAAAATATTTTCATTATATTACAATAAACACATTTCTCTATAATTTAGTACAATTTAACGCCAATTAAAACTTAAATATTTGTAAACAGCTTTGTTTAAATGAGTTTTACATGATCATATTATTTTCTTGGTTTAATGTGGGTTTTTTTAATCTGCAGACAAAGCATAAACCTAGTAAATATGATTGAGAATAATTATCTTTTTATTTTTCAACATTCTTATTGGCGGCCCTAGCAAGGTTGTCAGATGGTGCGAGATCTCATTATGGCACCCCCTGTACATAGAGACTAAAGATAACATACATTTTTTACATCATTAATAACTCAGACCTCCGAAAGATCAGCATAGTAGTAATGTGGACGAGAAACAATAACAGTAAAAAGAAACAATATTTGTTTGAAAAGGTTTATTTAAACTACTATGCTACAGACAACGCTTACATTACGCAAAAGTAAAATTTACATCGTAAATTAATTTAAAATTAAAACCAATTAGGAAATGAAAAATGAACTAAAAAGCCTATATTGCCACTTTCCTCGCCTTTACTCTTGCAATTTTTTTTAATAATTCAGAATAATTCAAGTCCTGGGCAATACTATTTTCTATAGATAAAATTGCTAGATCTGACAGTCTATCCTGACACATGGTTGAACGTAAATAAGTTTTAATGAGTTTTAATTTACTGAAACTTGTTTCTCCGTTAGCGACAGTTACAGGTATGGTCAGCAAAATTCGAAGTGCTGTTCACACATTCGGAAATATATCCTGCCAACCATTTTGTTTAATAAGTTGGAGAACTTTTATTGGTTCTGTTGATTCAAGCTCTTTCAAAAATGGATTCAGGTATAAAAGTTCTTCAACCAATTCCCAACCAGATATGTCACATTTTTTCCAATAGGTTAAACTTATTTCTAAATCTGCACAGCATTTTTTCAATTTGGACTTTTCAGGAATTGTTTTGATATTGTATAAAAAGGACCATGTATCATTAAATTTAGATAGTTGTGTAAATCGAGTGGCCAACGCATTCTCAATTATATCGATCATAGTGTAAAAAACGTTCATTTTAAACAATTCTTCAGGATCTGTTGATGTCTCATCTAAGGCCTCGTATTCAAATAATCTCTTCTTTCTTCGGGATCGAACTGGCTTAAAAATAGGATCTGGTCCAGCTTGAAAAGCAATTTACCTAGCTGTTATCAGAGCATACGAATGACCCCGGTACTCTTTTACAAATTCCGAGCAGTTCTTCAGCAATTGTGAAGCGTTTGGTAAATCCATAGTTTCAGAATGCATAGCTTTACTTACAATGTTTACTTGAAACAATATATCATACCAAGCCATCATTGTTACTATAAACTCAAATTGCTCCATATTATGAATCAGCGACAAGGCCTCTGATGCTGCAACTGGGTCACTCGTTTCTTCGTGAAGATCCAGAAGGGAATCGTGAACCGAAGGGTAGTGATAACTAACTGCAGCTAGGCTAGAAACTCTCCTCTCCCAACGTGTTTCACAAACTTTATTCAGTGATAGTCCTTCTACGTGCTTAGATATCACTTCCTATCGCTTTGTTGATCCAGAGAATAGAACAAACAGACTTTGAAGAAATCCTAACAAAGAAACCGATTTAACAGATGCTTTGGCGGCATCTGCTATTACCAAATTATAGCCATGACAGCCACATGGATTAAAAAATGCTCGTGGATATTGGTTCAGGATTCTACTTTGGACACCTTCTTTTACTCCTACCATATTAGATCCATTATCATATCCTTGGCCTCGACAATCGTTCATATCCAAATCGAACTCTTGCACAGTATCATCAAGAAAGAGGCCAGTAAGTCCAGCTAGCGAAGAGTCACTTACCGGCTTGTAAGCAATGAAACACTCTCGCACTTCGACTTCGCCTTCATTAGTGTCAACAAAACGCATTGTTAAAGATAATTGTTCAACGTGACTGACATCAGGAGTGCAATCCAGTATGATGGAGAAGTATTTAGATGACTTTACCATAGTCAAAATTTTATTTCGAACTTCACTTTCAAGTAAGCCAATCAACTAGTTTTGAATACGCTTGCCAAAATAGTGGACATTAGTCTCCTTATTAAAAATACGGTGGAGGTGCTCCATCAACACAGGGTCGAATTTTCCTAGCAGTTGCACTAAATCCAAGAAGTTACCATTATTAGGAGTATATAGTGTTTCAGATCCAGAGCTTCCTCTGAACGACAAGTTATTCCCTGCTAAAAAGAATAATATGGACATAATTCGTTCTAGGATATCAACCCACCGTGATTTCTCATCTTCAATCTGTTTTTGCAAATGCTTGTCGATTCCAGTGAAGTTCTTTAATCGAATCGACGTTTCTATCCTACTGTGCAGGGCGCGCTGGTGATCTGAGGAAGTTTCGTGAGTTTTGAGACGCACTGATAAGTGTCTCCAGTCGTCAAAACCTTCTTTTCCTAAATTATATTGGGAACTTCTGTTGGATAAGCAGCAGCAAAAACAATATACTTTATCTGCAGATTTAGAGTAATCTTCTTTTATAAGTTTCTCCATTTGGCATTACCCTTTGAAAATGCGTATTTGAAAAAATGACGTCCATTTTTTCTTTGATATTTTTCGTTGTTTATTTCGTTAGTTACAGGACCTCGAATAATTATTTCATCTCTGGTTGCAGGGTTAACGAGCGACCAATTTTAAATATCATAATTTATATTTTGTAAGAGGTGACGGTGATGGTATGTCTGGTATACCCTCTTCTGTAATATTTTGAACTGCATATGACATTCCAGAAATAGCTAAATCTTCTTGTGTATGCTGCTCTTCATCTTCGCGGGCTTCGTCTGAAGAACTTCTATTAAATAGGTCCTCTTCCGTCGCGTGTTGGACTAGTTCTGATGATGACGATTCAGATGACTTCTCAACTCTCAAAAATGTTGCTAGCAATTTTGCAGCCTTTTAAGTTTCACCTTGCATTTTCGTTTTCTTTTTAAGTTTTGTGTGCCAGATAATTTTTTTGTAGGTAGTGACATGTTTTGTCTGCAAAGAAAAGGATGCATTATACTTTGTAGATATTTTCGATACCAAGGTAAACTGAAATTACCTAAACTCAATTCTACATCCAAAAATATTGTCACTCGGATACTTTTTATATGGGAGCAACAAATACAATACATACTAGATCAAAATGTATTGAAAATCTGATTTTCAAGTTGAGATTTAGGGCGACTTTCATAACACACTCTAATTCCGTTTGGATGTTAGTTGAAAGCTGTTTAGCAGTTAGTTCTATTAACCATCGGCATGTGCGGAACTTTTCCTCTAAAGGTATATGTCTCCTGTATACATACGACATCGAGCTCCATTTCCTCCGCCAGCTTACGAATCTCGTGCAGCACGGTCACACTCCTCTTATCATTAATTTTGCCTATTTTAAGTATACGCCTAGCCATTACGGATTGTGCGTGAGTGCATAGCACGCCGGCCATGCCACACTCGGATTAAAGGTTTTGCGACCGTGAGCTGCTACAAACTGCTGATACGTTTGCTCCAGGCTGAACTCTTCCTCTCTCCTCTTGAACACCTGTTCTATGAGATCCACAAAGATGGCTACCTCTGTTGGCAAGTTCAATGATTTCAGCTGAATCCTGTCCAACGACTCAGGAGTAGGGAACATGATACTCCCACCTCGTTCATGCCCCAATCTTACTATATGTCGGAGTGACATGTGCAGGGTGTTTTTTCCTCCAACCTGGACAGCCTCAAGGTCTTCTCGAAGGTCCCGTACGCTTGAGATGGCACATCACCTATCCCTTTTTCCATCTCTCCTTCCACACCTGTGTACTCTCTCGTTAGACTGCCCTTGCTTACCGACTTACTATTAATCCCTCTCTCCTTCTTCCCGTAGCCCAGGCCATGCCTCCAGAACTTCCAATTTTACTTGGGCTTAGTGCTAAGCTCGGTCTTATAAACGATCGCCTCCTTTAGACTTATCCTGAGGCTTCGCATCTATCTTACTCTTGGGCCTTACAGGTATGGCTACCGGAGGATCATCAGGAGAGTCCTCACAAATTTTACAGATGTTGATCAACACTAGGGGATTTAACGTCGCGTTCTGGACCTGCGATATCAGCGTCGATGACGCCGCTGCCAAATCCCCTGTAGAGCCGAACTTCCCATTCCAAAATTCGTTACCCGGCCAGCTGTTCTCATCCCACGCATATGTCGTGACCAGATACTCCCCTCCAGACCCATAGGTGTCATATGGAGCTCTCCGGGTCGACATGATCCGTATGTCCCTATCCTCCAGCATTTTCTCTCTATCTGCAAAGTGATCCATCACGCCATCCATCCACAGCAGCTCCAATACCGCTATGGTACCCATACTCGAGCCGTGTTTATCCACCACCATGTAGAAACATTCCCTCAACTCCTGGTAGAATATGGTATCTTGGTGTTCCGAACCACTCCAAACCCCGAGACCGAAACCAACCACCTGGAGATGGACCCTAAATGACCTCTCCCTCGATATTCTATAGGCCTCAGAGAAGATTCTCATCCTCCGCCAATATATCGATTTGAAGATAACATCCCCATCCCTCGACTCAAACGTCCCCTCATGGTCCTCTCCCTCTCCTTGGAAATATTTCTTGATATACTTCATCACCAGATCTTCCTCGGGATTCGGGCTCATATAGGTTCTGTCACCTCACCCAGCATGCCTCAGATTCAGGCCCACCAAGCCAATGCTTGACCCCCCGCCGACTACCCCCTCCTTTACAGGGTGACCCATATTTCCCCTCTCCCCCTTGTTTATAAAGCATGTGGTCGAGGAGACCCCAATCAGCCCCGATACCACTATTTCATAGTCCCGAAGGCTCGCCATGTTGTTATCTCTTCCCGCAGAAACCCCCCCGTACCCGCACGACTTGTAGCCAGTGGCCGTACAGTAGGTTTCATTTCTTCCATAGCAGTACCTGCATCTTTGGCTGAGGAGCCTCCTGACGAACCTCTCGACTGACATATTTTTGTAGAAGGGTCTCATCTCAGCAGGCCCATCACTGGCCAGGAATCCTAGTGCTGCCATGAACTTGTACGTCCATCCATGGACCAAAGTACGCACCGATAGTATATGATTCTCAGCCTCCTCAACACTCATGACTTCCCTACCAACCATTTCCCCCATATCCACAATTGGCATTGGGATTCTACACAACTCTAGATTTTGCCAAAACTCCTTGCATAACTCTTTTTCCATGGCCAGGTCCATGTCAGCTTCCCTCTCTCCGATGAGCTCAGGACTCAGTACTATTTCATCCCCTTCTGTTGATAATCTATTTACCGTGCCTCCATATCGTACGCCGACCTTTTCCTGACCCGACCTATCCAGATCGTGTATGGGTCCATTAGTCGCGGCAATCTTCTCCCTATAGGTTGCAGCCCTCCTTTGATTTCTGGCACGTTTGGACGGGGAGTTTTTTTTTTACCCTTCTCCACGTCCTTTCAGGTTTAGAGCCTGTCCAAGTCCCGTCCATTTTCACCAGTATCAGTTTTAGTAAGTTTACAATGTCTGTCAACAGTTTAATTTCCATAGTCGGTTCTTTCTATCTGTTTCCTCATCAACATTTGGTGGGTCTGGCAATCCCTTGAGTTCGGATGCTTACACTTTTCCGACCTCTTCCTTGCCACTCATGGAATACACACCTCCTCCCTGCTCTTGCAGTCCTTATATTTGTTGCCCTCTTTTCCACATTTCCCGCAGAGCTCCTCCTTGCTGGGACAATGCGCCATGACATGGTCCAGGTCTCTGCACTTGTAACACCTCGTCACAACGATATAGTCCTTTATGGACACCGCGCTAAACGAGATGTATATCCTGCAGCTCAATAGCATGTTCCTCACTCTTGGGGATACCTCCACCACATTATTGACTACATGTCTCTCGGTCCCGTCTTAAACTTAGGTTTAAAACCTTCCTCAAACTCCTCTTTGGTCATTCTCCCCTTCAAGTTCTGCTCGAACGTCATGTCAGTGAGTTTCTCACCAGTTAAGTCCCTTTCCACGTCAAAGATAGTTATCAGCGGTCGCCTCTTCCTCGGTTCCTCACAAGTCATTGTCTTTGCCAGGTCCTTGTTTCCAATGATCTTTTTGACGTCATCTTCCGACTCCGCCTCCACCACTAGTCTGGTTCCAGCAGGTCGTATAGCTCTGATCTTAATCTGGTCTTTCGCAGGGTTGATTTTCCCCATTAGAGTCTTTTTCATATCTTCAATCGACTTTCCCTGCAGGGAAGTCACAAATACCGCCCTATGACTAGGCCCCGCCTTTATTACGTTACCCACATCTAGCTTCCTCTTTGTCGCCCCCGTGGCTGCCACGGAGGCATAGGACATCCCCTGCTTTACCTGATTGAGCATCCCTCCCACCCTACTCTGCCCCTTCAATCTCATGTTCTCCTCCTTTAGGATTTTTATTTGCCCATCCTTATACACCGACACCAGGATCAGCAACCTAACCCTTCCCATTATTTCCCCTAGATCCCCCTTATTTAACCTTCCGCCTTTACCATATTTTGACCTAATAAAATCCTCTACCTCCTCTATCTTATTCAGCGCCACTAGTGGGATTTCATCCTCTTTCTCTTTCCTCATCTTCATTTCCTTCTTCTCCACCTCCTTGGTTTCTTCCATCTTCTTTTATTTCTCCATCTTCCTTGGTTGACTTAACACCTTTTTCTTCTCCTCCAACCTCTCCTTTTCCCTCACCCTCGCCTCTTTCACTTCCCCTCCCCCACCGCCTTTCCTGTCAGTACTCATTACTGTGCTGACATATCACACACTTTTATACTGAACACAACCACCCCAGACCACTGAGTAAATGTTCTACTAGGTTACTAGAAGGTTACTAGGTTGTACCCAGCAGTTACTCTAAAACTTCTCAAAATGTTTCCCCACAGTTTAACAAGGTTATCAAAAGTCACCAAAGGTTAACTATAAATATCACCAGATTCTTCACAACCTTTACCAAAGCTTTATCCTGTCAAAGTTGAAAAATTATCAAAAGTTACTAAAAAGTTACGATAAGTTACAAAAAGCTGGTTCTACCGACGTTTTCACTGAAAATTTAACTTTTACCAGTATCCCAAAAGTTACTAATTTTTTTTTACCAGAAGTAACAAAAAGTTGGTACCACTGACATGAACACTGAAAGTTTCTAAGTTCACAAGGTTTCCAAAAAGTTACCAGAAGTTACTAAAAGTTGTCATCACTGGAATTACCACAGAAAATTTTAAGTTTATAGTGTTATTAAAAAGTTACTAACAAAAATCACCACGAGGTTACCAGACTGTAACAGGCAAGCTCCTACGTCACTTGCACCGAAGTTGCACCGAGAAGTGACTAGGATGACCCTCTTTGCTCCGTCCTGGTTATATTAAATTCACTATTTTCTTAATATCTACTTTAACTCTGGCCCAATTTTCTCCATTTCTACAACAAAATCTTCAGGATTTTAGCGGGCTTATTCCTCGCCTACTGTTTTCCCCGGACCCTCCGGGCTACTCCAGAAACTGTGAAACACTGTTGTGCCTCCAGCTGGTTTTGAACTCGGACGAAAGTAGATTTCTCTTATAGCCACTAATATTCTCCACACTTTACTTTAGAAATAATTTTTAAATCTCCACTTTTGCTAATTTTTAAAAACAAAAAACACGGAGTGACACCTGACACGTCCGCTCAGTGTAGCACCGCAACGGGAAGTGATATGTGCTTGTGTGACTTGCGCGTGGGCGGGAGATGCCGTAAACATACGCGCAACGGCTTATATATGACATACTCCTTGCATGTTTCTACTCTCGCAACAGTGTAAAATCTAACTAATAGAAAGAGTCCTGGCGACAGGTGTTGTGAAGGCTAGTTTCTTATTAGTATAGGAAAATGGAATCTTTTGAAAAATACTGCGTAGTTGTTCCTTTTAACAGGAAATAGCGCAGTTGTTCTTTTAACAGGATAGATGGTATAAAAATAATATTTTAAAGGTGTAATACTTTTCACATTATTTCTGAGAAGCGCGTGTTTCTTCATGGATGAATCTTACAAGGATACTCTACATATATTACTTTAAATAAAATTTACCTTCATTCATGACTTTTTACTTAATTTATAGTAATCCAAACCAATATCATTAAATTTCTTTCCGAACATAAAATCTGTTTTTGAAGAAAGCCTATCACAGCTTAATAACTAGTTAGAAAAATACTTTCAAGAAGATGATGTCGATAATATCGCTTGGATTCAAGACCCATTCAGGAGCAAAGCTCCATTTGAATTCACTTCAGTAGAAGAAGATCTTATTGAGCTGTCGTGAAAAAAAATACACTGAAGGGAAAATTTGACAGGAGTGAAATAAGTGACTTTTAGATATCAACAAAAAAATAGTATCCGCTGCTAAGTGGTAAGGCTCGTTAATTCCATTTGCGTCAACATATTAAATGTACGAATCTGGGTTTTCGGCGGTCGTTGTGATAAAAAAAAGTAAGAAAGTATCGTTCGAAAATCAACGTGGAAACGGCAATGAGGGTGGATGTGTCTAGTTTGAGTCCAATATTTGAGAAGATGTGCAGTGAACAATATGCTCACTCGTCCCACTGACTGCAATATATTTATTCATTGATTTAATTGTTCAAAATATGTACCTATTTAATACGTTTTACATGGTTTGTGAATTTTAAATACGTGCAAGTGCTAGGTATTATTATGTTTTGACTTTGGAAGCCGTGAAAAAATCCGAATAGACTAAGAGTGCCGTGAACCAAAAAAGGTTTGGGAATCACCGCAGTAGACCCTTTGCTGTAAAAACCTAATCCCGAGTTCATAACCAATGATTGTCGGCAAGAGGAAAAGGGAAGTGTTGCAGCCCCATAGAAATGAAAGGTCATTAAAGCTTACCTATCTGGCTTAGGCTACTGTTTTTAATTAGCATGTCGATATTAATTATGAATACAGGCGGTACTGTTGGAGACAGGAATGCAGATTGTATACCCGGTTCTTCCTTAGAAACTTAGAATTGCTATAGTGGCACTGTTATGCCGCAAGTGTGCCTGTGCATGTATTTGTTTTACAGTAGCTGTGTTTATTTATTATTATTAGGCGAAACTTTATAAAATGCCCCAAGTTATTCTATATGTATACATTGAATATACCAAAGTCCACGTGGTAGAGTCTTTAATTGACTTTATTCAGTTACATGGTAAACCAGCTGATGCCATTTTAAAACAGATTTGTGACAAGTTGCAAGCAGATGGACTTAGGCTGGAGCACTGCTATGTTGTCAAGGATAACACAATACCACAACTATTGATGGACACATTAGTGGTGTACAAAAACGTATTTTGGATAATAATCCCAAAGCAGTGTTTGTGCCATGTATCAACCATTCGTTCAACCTTGCTGGTATGCATGCAGATTGTGTTGGGACAAGGTCTGTAACTTTCTTTGGCACTGTGTTAAAGGCGTACACATTATTCTCAAGCTCCACTCATAGGTGTGATGTTCTTAAGGAACATGTACCAATTCACTTAACGTGATCATGTGACACAAGATGGAGTTCAAAGCAGCATTAAGCTTTACGCTTGCTTGCTGAGTTTACAGAGGAAATAATAGACATTTTGAAGTTGAGAGATGGGTCAGAAGAAACCTCTAAAACCAAGGGTAATGCAGGAAGTCTGTTAGTTTGTATCATGATCTATTATTTTTTTCTTATTCTTGTATTTTGGTACCCAGTATTACTCGAAGGGAATGGTTCTCAGATATAACTACAGCATTAATGACTTGAGCTTGATCAATGTGTGCTTAAGTTGAAATCATTAGATTTATGTTGCGAGGAAAAATGAGACTGTCTAGTATCAAAGGTAGCTGATAAAGCGCTGCAGATGTTCAAAACGGACGATATTCATACATATAAAAGAGCTGGAAGACGTAATCAGATTGCTGGTGAGCAAAGTTGTTGTGATCATGCCTTGACCTTAGTACAAGAAATACGAAGTGAGCAATTGGAAGCAATCGATAAGCTTAAGGCAGAAATCACCACACGTACAAAACGGATGAATACGATTCACTAGCGATTTGATTTCCTGCAAATACAGACATAATTAGATGCTGAAAAAGGTGATTTTATTAATGAACAAATTCAGTGCACATATGCTAAGAAAAGAGAGTTGAACGCTGAAGCTATGGTTGCTAAAATAAATCACCTTCGGTGCTACATTGTCTTGTACAAGGAAGCCAATCTTGATGAGTAGATTTCTAACTGATTGGGTGGGCTTACAAGTGAAAGCTGCAAGAGAGTTTGACTAACTTTGTTGTGACATTAAGAATCATTTTAAATATCTCTCTTCCAAATACCAGTTGTGAAAGAAGTTTCTCAAAATTTAAATTAATCAAAACGTATCAGAGATCTACAATGAATCAAGAAAGACTTAGTAGCCTAGCAATTCTGTCAATTGAGTTAGATTTCAATGTAGATTACAATAGTGATTAAAAAATTTGCACAAATTAAAACCAAGAGATTTTAAATAAATTTTAGTATACTAGCTTTAAATCCATTTTACTTAAATAAGTTAATACTTTCTTAATTACAATACATATGCTCCAAGGGGTTTTATTCTGAATTGGAAGAAACTTAGGGAATGCTAAAGGTCCACAGATTTGGGAGCGCAATACATGGCAAACTTTGTTTAGTAATTTTACATTCAAACTATCATTTAAGTTATAGGTCTTGTGGAAGTATTACTATATCACAATATAAGAGAATTTAAAGCTGGCTATCAGCTTGTATATTGATTTCAGAAACCTTATTATATTTATTGTTTGATAACTATAGTAAAATAAGGTTACTAAAAACCTTATTACTTTTGTTCGAATGACAAACTTTGTGTAGAAGTCCTAGGTTCAGAGTTCAAACGATTATTGACCTTATAGACTTGAAGGAAGTGTTAATATTTTAGCCTAAATCAAGTCGTTGTGCATTAATAAAATATAAATCTGAACAGCTGTTGTTATAAAACGAAACAACTATCCGCAACGATCACAACGCTTTATCAAATAGCTGCAAACGGTGCAACTAAAAAGCTTCAATGTTTGATCAACTTTTACATAGCGGTGAGTTAATCACACTTAAACTTTTAAAACTGTGATATCTATATTGTTCTGTAGGTTCAGAAGTATTTTGGTTTTAATCTTATTTACTAATTTTGTTAAACATCAAACAAGAATGCGAATAATACCTAGTTTATTTCGAAATGTAGGCAATTTAACCAAGAAATTCTCGAATTTACCGGATCGTTATATTAAAAGAAGCACAGAAGAGGTTAGAAAAAAAAATTAAATATAACTTTATGTACGTGTTTGAATAGTCGATCTCAGGGCACTTGGGAGCCAAGGCTGTATCCGAATAGTCAAGTACACTTGAATTGATGCAGTCTTGATAATGTTACACTTCTCGCGGTTTTCATAGTGAAGACTGCATAAAACTATTCAAACGGCAACACACTTAGGCACACAGTGCTGCTTCCTACCGAATAATTTGTGTAAGTCGATGCTCAACAGACAAAACTATAATACTAAAACGATTGCCAGTCAAACACCGCACCAACGCCGCATGGCTCTTAGCTTTCGTATCCATGGTTACCAACGCCACGAGAAAACTGTATTGGTATAGTCCGCGACTATTTGGACAGATCTACACTTGGTCACGTGATTGCCAATGCAGCTATCAACGCCACGAGCCAACGCGACGCCGCATAAGTAGACTATTCGGATACAGCCCAAGTGTGCTTGAAAGTTGAATTGATGTCGACTTAAATGAGCGGAAGTCATTTTTGACTGAACTATCTTTAAAGTGTGCTGATGCACCCTTTAAGGCATCGACAGAGACTCCATATCCATAGTTTTAGTCCGTACTCCATGGCCCTGGTCCTTAAGAAATTCTATTGGCGATATCACAGTCCGTAACTGCAATCACGTGACCGTTCTAACCAATGAGATAGTAAGAGACTTCGTCAAATCAAAGACTTAGAAAAAAAGCATTTACAGCAAGGATATAGCGCCAAGCAGTCAGTTGATCAATAAAAGCATTATTTAAAGAAAGCAAAAAACACTTTTTTGATCAAACTTCCAGGACTTAAAGTATTTTAAAATTACTTTTTAGTTAATTATTAAATAAAACAGGTCATTGCCTCACACAATAAATTAAGAGAGAATCCATTTCATTATCACTTGTATTCATATCAATTAGAAAAGATTAAATCTTCCTAGTATCGAGGATACAAAGTAAACCAATTAATATAAAAGGCCTAATAGGATTGTTGAACCTAAAAAAGCAACACCACCATTTCTGGGGACTTGGTATTTCCTAGAAGCTGCTCTTCCTGGAGTGTTTAGGTTCTTAGAAAAGTGTTACAGAAAGGAAAGAGCTCTTAGTGTTTTGTGTGTTTCCATAGCAACGAATCCTTTCACTTTCATTCATTCTATTATTTACTCAGCTGTGATTGGTAGTCCGTATAAACTAGTCCGTAGAAAGTTAAAGTTGATAAACTTCTTTGGCATGCGGACTTATGGATCAGGACTCTGTGGCCAGAGCGATATGATACTGTGTCATCTATTTCTTACAGACCACGGACCTATGGATACAGAGTCTGTGTCGAGCCCTTGACAGTGAGTGCACTTTACTAAAGGGCAGTTATAAGAAGTAGCCACCAGGAAACTATTCTGTGATCTGAAAAGTGTTTGACTAAAGTGTGCAGTAAAAGTGTAGGGCTACACTTCGATCAAACACGTTTTTGGTGCCCTAAAGTGCACAATACTTTGTTAGACCCCATCGTACAGCTAAAGTTTCCTGATGGCTACTTCTTGGTCACGCGTTACAATAGCAATGAGATTTAATTTCAATTGTTTTGTGCATGGTGTCATAAGTGTAGCTCTAAACGTACTCTACAGTAAAGTATTATAAGTTTTGGTTTTAAATCAGACAGCAGTATTTTTGGGAAGATAAATAGGCATAATGAATTTAAAAATAAACAAACTTGAGGCGTACAAAATTCTCTTGATGGAAGTCATTCTAGTCACTACACAGCACACAAATCAAAGCTCCCATCATAAGTCCTCCAAAAGCTCCCATCATAAGTCCACCAAAAGCTCCCATCATAAGTTCACCAAAAGCTCCCATCATAAATCCACCAAAAGCTCCCATCATAAGTCCACCAAAAGCTCCCATCATAAGTCCACCAAAAGCTCACATCATAAGTCCACCAAAAGCTCCCATCATAAGTCCACCAAAAGCTCCCATCATAAGTCCACCAAAAGCTCCCATCATAAGTTCACCAAAAGCTCCCATCATAAGTCCACCAAAAGCTCCCATCATAAGTCCACCAAAAGTGCCCATCATAAGTCAAACAAAAGCTCCCATCATAAGTCCACCAAAAACCCCCATCATAAGACCACCAAAAGCTCCCATCATAAGTCCACCAAAAGCTCCCATCATAAGTCCACCAAAAGCTCCCATCATAAGTCCACCAAAAGCTCACAGATATCATTAGGGTTGTGACAAGTCCACTTTTATAATTCATACCAAACTCGATTCATAATTATTAAATATTCCCAAAGCTGAATCAAAGTTCAAATGGGCTTAAACTCCATTTAAATAACTGCTTCCTTATAGGACTAGAAAGCTTTATTCACAAATTGGAATCACAGATAATTCACTGCGGACACTACCGACTGCGCCACGTTTTATTATCACATACAAATTAACTTTCATAAAACGGTGTATTGGTTACAGACATAATCAACAATTTCAAGACATCTCATTTACATAAAGTACAACTTATTAAACACAGTGCTGGAAACAGCTAATGGGTGATGATTACGATGATGATACCACATTTTTGCTTTTGCTCTCACATCCATGACCTTTTCTATAACCGCGTCTTACTTCTCGATCGGGTTATACGCACTTACGCTAATGTGTGATTGTGAGATGAAACGGAGGACCTACAGTTTAACTGTGGAATCCGAACCACGGTGGAGGCCTGGCATTCCCCACATTCACAAGATGTCTTGTCAGAGGTGAAGGAAGGGTTTGGTTATTATTAGAAGCTAGTAGCTTTGCCACCAAGGTAGAGAAAAGGGGACGGAGGAAGGTTGACTTGACAATTCTGAGGCTATTCAAGTTTGATAGTGTCTGCTCAACTGTGTTGATAGTTGGTGTCGGACATTAGAACTATATTTTAACATCGGTCTTAAGGAGGAATCATACTTGACAATTCTGTCCATGTGTTTCATACACAAAGGAAAATAATGATTGTAGCTTGTACATTTTTAAACTACTATACATGTTTTACTTATTGATACCATATCATTTCTTAGTTAAAAATATGGCAAATAATAAATTAATATGAGGTATAAGTGTTTTTTTGTACTATAGTTTCAGAACAAGAATAATTTAAAGAATGTGACCAAAATAACAAAAATAAAATAATTTTATTCGTTTGATCAAATGAACCATGATCATAATGATACACAAGTAAGATTTAAATTAGGAACAGTAATAAAAGTGAGTGTTTGTTATTATACATTACATGCACACCAAAATACTTTGAACTTTATAAATATATTTTATAAATTGACTATTTTATACAGCATAATGATGTGTCATTGCTAATTTATTTTTGACTTCCCCCTTAAGTGAATGAGAGCATTAACATAAAGGTACAAACATTATCTGTTAAACCAACAAAATGCTGGAAAAGTCATGAAAACAATTTGATACCCATAATAGAACAAAAGGCTGAATAAATAAATAAATAGTGAAAACTCTTAAAAAGTCTGGGAACACAAGATAGTAAACATTTAGGTGCTGAGCAAATACAGTTTGTAACAATACTTGTGTCACTCACTATATTAGCAACTATTATTAACATAACTGTGGTTTTCATTTTATATTAAACCTTGAAAGGAAACTCTAAGGGCCAGGCATTAGAATTGTTGTAATATTCAGGGTTCAGCAAAAGAGAGTAAAACACAAATTGGAGTAGCGTGTCTATCATAATATACCTCTCCCTCTAGCCGTGCTGCCATAGTCCAGTGTGTGTCTCCTCTCCTCTGCTGTACTCCGACAATTACATTATTATGTATAGTAGTATTGTGGTTTAACTGTGAACTTTCCTGGTAAGTGTGTAGGACTTGCTCTTCTGTCCTTTCAATTACTCTAATACAGCCGTTTGGTGCCATTTTTCCTTAGTAATTTAAACTCTAATTTGTTCCCAACAGGTGTCTTGGACACCTCCAAGAGGTCTCCCACAATACTTCCATCGAGAAACGCAAAAGAAAAAGTCAAGATTTACAACAAACAGGCCATGGACTGGTCTCGCCCAACAACAAAATGCAAATGGAATTAATCGCAAAAAAGTGTTTATTGAACCAATTCGAGACTGGAGTTTTTTTCGTGGAGACAGAGTACGTATTATGTTGATAACTTCTTTCAATCAATATTAGATTGAATAGTTATTAGTGTTTGAATATTTTCCTCTTAAGTAATCGTGTTACTTTACTACTGCCGCAAGTAACTCTTCATTCCTCTAGATGGTCTACTGGTGTTTATAGTTTCCAGCCATTTTGTTTACAGCTATGATGAAGAGTAGTGCTCTATTTGCTGTGGTTATTCACTAAGATTATTTATTTTGGAGTTTTTTTGGATTAGTCATGAATGATTTAATATACAAACATTTTATTAATGATGTATGAATATAATAGAAATACATACATACTTTTTAGTCTGGAATTTTAGGAAATGATGAGGGGAAATCAGGGAAAAGGTTGTGGATTTCATAGACATTGTTATACATTTATCATCAGTTTGTTGTAATTCCTCAGCCGTGACAGATAGTTTACAGTTTATATTCTTTCAATTTACAGATGAATTCAAAAACTTCTTTGATTACGTCTCATGTCTGTAATAATGACGACTATGATGACAACAACAATAATAATAACACTAACCACAGCAATGATGATGATAAATAATTATTAATAATAATATTAATAATTCAATCACTCTATTAATTCAATCATTGTTTATTTAGGATTTAAAAGAAAATTACATAATTGATTTTTTGGTACAATCCCAAAGTACCTAAAGGTACATCTTCAGGTCTTGTAGTTAAATAAATATTTAAAAAATATTAACAATTATAATGATTAAATAACTGAAAACAAAAAAAATTTACACATATCATAACATTTCCTCCCAAAAATATTTACATAGTTGTTTGAAGCATGCCTTGAAGTATCCAGTCTTTAATTTTATTTTTCGCTATACTTATTTGAGGGATTTCTCTAAGTGTTGGTGGTAGCAAATTAAACAATTTGGGGATGGTACATCTCAGTTCCTGTTTACCATAATGATTAGAGTATTTGCCGATTTTATACACTTCTTTGTTAGAAATTGAGCGGGTGTTTATTTGCTTGTATTTATCGGAATGGTAATATCCTATCAAAAGGTTGTACTCATATAATTGGTTAAGAAGTAGAATTTGATGTTGACTGTATGTCTGTTTGTTAGCATTTTTGGTACCAAATATAGTGTTTAGGATTTTTTCTTTCAAATGTGAAATTTTGGTTGTGTAACATTCTGTCGTTCCTCCCCAGATGGATATGCCATAAGATATTGATTGAACCAACGATTTATATATTATTACTATCGTTTTGATATCCAAGTAAATTCTAAGATGGTAAAAAAACAAGTCAATCTTTTTAGTTTGTTCTCAAGTTTTTGTATGTGCCCGTGTTATTTATGATGTTTGTCAATTATAAGTCCAAGGTAAGTATGACTGTCTGTTGCGTCCAGTGTTTCGATACAGTCACAACATGTCTGTGTCCAGTTGTGTAACAATTATAGCTGTGATGCGTAATACTGACTCTTGCACGGTGCATTTTAGGAAGAGCGATATGTATAACTTTGGTTTTGTTTGCTTTTATTACTAGACGATGGTCATGAGTCCACATTTGTATCTTGTTGTAGTCTTGTTGCAGGTTGTATTCTGCTATTTGGAGGTTTTTGTGAATAGTCAGTACCTCAGTGTCGTCCGCGTATAGGTAGATGTGTCCATGCTTTACTTGTCTTGTGATAGTATTGACGTAGATTAGATATAGAATAGGTCCTAGTATTGAGCC
>CABEEJ010007320.1:15379-31831 GCA_901482245.1 Timema douglasi | reverse complement strand
TTAGGAGGTTCACAACATAAACAATCATCCATGTTCCCTTATACCTACTATATCTTAGGAGGTTCACAACATAAACAATCATCCATTTTCCCTCATACCTACTATATCTTAGGAGGTTCACAACATAAACAATCATCCATGTTCCCTTATACCTACTATATCTTAAGAGGTTCACAACATAAACAATCATCCATGTTCCCTTATACCTACTATATCTTAAGAGGTTCACAACATCATTTTTTGTAACTTACAGCTTTCCTATATTTGAAATCTCGCTAAGTGCGAAATTTTCAAAATTCAAATCTAATTATTTTGTTCCTTTATAATTAGTAAAAGAAATGTGTACGTCTATAAATGAAAATAAATAAATAGATTTAGTAAGTACATCTGTCAATCTTTCCTCGTGTAATTTCCCATAAGTGATCTATCTCTCCTACCAACTTATGTGGGAGGGATGGCAAAAAATAGTGATTTGGAAAAATTTGCTTAAAACATATTTAAATGTTTTTCCTCTGTGATATATTTTTTGCTTGGAGAGTATACATAGTACTGTTATATTCTACTGTCGTGTTATGTCCTTTGTTTTAATTATATGATAAGAGTTTTTTTAATTGTGCGTTGTCTCTCCTAGGTTTACCATATATATATTTATACTCATATTTATACTCATGTATATTTTTTTAATTGGTGTCAAATATTCTAGGGGCGTATCTACCTCGACCAAACATCCAGACAAGTTAATATAAACATAGGTCTATATATGCTTAGTTTCCACGGTAGGATGAGTTCTACTGTTCAATTGATGAGCCATCCAGCAGAAGAATTAACACTACTATCAAAGACAAAATTTAACCGAAACAAATTAAAGGCAGAACATTTTGTAACACAAATTGTGTCCTTGTACCTACCTGAGGTGTTACGTCTGCCTACCCGAGGTGTTACGTATGTTCTAACATCAATTTACGGTCGTTTCTTAAAACCTTAGCACCAGACACAAGAGATGAGTAAACAATGGACTTTAAATGTCCCCAGAGATAAAAAAATACATTGGTTTCAAATTCTGTGATCGAGCTTACCATTCAACGGATCCCCCGCGACCCGTGCATCTTTGAGGAAAGCCTTTATTACTCTAAAACTAAGCAACTTTAGAACCACATTCATATGGACCTTAACTTAATGTTTGGTGGATGGGAATACACCCCTAGAATATGACACCATTTAAAATACATCCTTTATATATATATATATATAGTACTAGCAGTCTCGCACGGCGTTGCCCGTGACCCGCTGTGTTATAATAATTATATAAATCCTCTTTATTCCCTGTCCCGGGGGAATTTCGAGAAATCCGGCTTTATTCCTTGTCTACATCATAAAGGGAACCTCTGTGCAAAATTTCCACTTTCTAGGTCCAAGGGTTGGGCTGGGCGTTGATGAGTCAGTCAGCGAGTCAGGACTTTATATATTCGAACCACATTCTAAGTTGGTCAAATACGTCATATAGTCATAATGAAATTCACAATAGGTAATTAATCTAAGGTTAACATTAAGTTATATTAATTTGTAAAGCTGGTAGGTAATTTCACCGGCCTAAATCAGCTACACCGACCTAGGTCTATATTAACTAACCGTCTAACATCTGTTTGGGGACTCCCCCCACCCCCTCCTGTAAGATCTGACTACAAAGTACGTCTGCCCGAGGGGGCAGGGCTGTACCTCGTCTCCTCCCCTAACCCTTCTCTCTCTGATCTACTGTCTCTCTTGAGCTCCTTCTACTCATTAACTTTCATACAACCAAGAACAACTTGGAGCTGATTGCGTGAGGGATAGTGTCACTTTTATGGAGCTCACTGGTGCTCCACATGTCCGAGACAGAGGGATAGTGTCACATGTCTGGAGTTCACTGGTGCTCCACATGTCTGGAGCTCACTGGTGCTCCACGTGCCTGGAGCTCACTGGCGCTCCACGTGTCTGAGACAGAGAGAGAGAGTGTCACTTGTCTGGAGCTCACCGGCGCTCCACATGTCTGAGACAGAGGGAAAGTGTCACTTGTCTGGAGTTCACCGGCGCTCCACATGTCTGAGACAGAGGTCCGACGCTCCACGTGTCTGAGACAGAGGTCCGACGCTCCACGTGTCTGAGACAGAGGTCCGACGCTCCACGTGTCTGAGACAGAGGGAGAGTGTCACTTGTCTGGAGCTCACTGGCGCTCCACATGTCTGAGACATCCAGTCCTCATGAGGTTGAACGAGAAGCGGAGCTCGTATCTATATAAACTCATGTTGCCACAGTGGTGGGAATTAAATGGTCAACTTCTGTATTGATATTCCGAGGGCCGTATGCAAGAACTTGACTGAGTGGACACTAGCGTGGGTTTGCTCGCGTCATCAAAGGTTAAATGGTGGAGCGATATACCCACTAAAGTTCTTACAAACCGCCCTTAGTCCTCTTAATGAATTATGTGAGGGGAAAGTATGTAAAACTCCAGGAGTCACTAATGAGGGTTTTGGTAGCTTTTTAATTAATAAATCAATTAAAAAATACTGTAATTAACGCCAAATTTGAGTGACTTTCATTGAATGTCGGTGGTTTGAAGTGGGCTACTTATAACCACGCTACATCTTGTCAGATGCGTTATGCCCCACACACGGCCGATGTGGCCTTAATTTGGTACATTTGTGACGAAATAATGAGAGTTGCGGTAACTTTTGGTTCAGTACCACATTTTACTACCCGTTAGGGTACTAATTATAACAGTGCTGGGGATGAGAAAGATTGAATTTAGAAGAAGTGTACCTTAATTTGCGAGTAGTATGAGTGGACAACCATTTAGGAAAACAACCCTCAGTTCACCCGACCGAGTTTCGAACCCCCCAACCTCCCCGTCATCGGCAGTCCAGTCTATCCAGAGTGGTGCTTTGGTTTATCTTAGACGAGTGTTTCTCAGACTGGGGTACGCGAGCATCTCTCGGGGGGCAACATGAAGAGAGAACCAGACACAGCGGGGAATGTTTGAGGCAAAAAAGGGAAACTTTCTCCTGTTATTACCTGACATTTACCTGGATATTTCATAGTGGGAGTACATTATACTTTAGTCCTGACCCAGAGACAATATAAAGATAAGTTTTAGAACAACTGGCTGAGTAGACCATTCGGCCACCGAAGCGCGTTATAATGATATAACCACCAAAATATCTACTGCACAAATATACAGCCCTTACTTGTTTCGCGAACATTTTAATACCACCAAATGAAAATAAAATTCCTCTTCTGAAAATGTTTGGTGAATTAATGAATAAAATGTCAAAGTATACAGTAGAGATTCGGCAACTCGGACTGATTGGGGAACGACACACCGCGGATTTTCGAAAATAAAGTACCTATAAAAAACATACACATTTTATTTAAATAAAGGACATACACATTTTATTTAAATAAAGGACATACACATTTTATTTAAATAAAGGACATACACATTGTTTTTTGTTGCTAGATATCACAAATTCTGAAGGAAAAAGGCAAAAATCTAACAACAAAAATCTAACCTAACCTAACCTAACCTAACTATTTATTAAATAAATATGAATTACAGATATAACCTGCGTTGTTGACGCCTAGCTGAAAGATTGATACTAGACATACTATAGCAACTCAATTAGAAGGTTCTAGATATACCATAATATAGCAGCTCAATTAAAAGGTTCTAGATATACCATAATATAGCAGCTCAATTAAAAGGTTCTAGATATAGGCCTACCATAATATAGCAGCTCTATTAGAAGGTCCTAGACATACCATACTATAGCAACTCCTGTTAAAGGTTCTAGAAATACTATAGCAGTACAGATTATAGTATCTACCGCTCTCACACACTTGAATCAAACAGTTAAGAAAAATATAAATACCAGAAACGTAACAAGTATCATTTAAATACGGTGTTGGACAAATTAGTGGTTTAAATAATATTCCCGGTTTGTTTCTGTGTGTAATTATAATCCTCTTTGCTCGAATATAACGGCATGAGGCCGTGCACGAATTGATTTGGTTCCTAGAAGCATACGTGTTGTCTCTAGGAGGGAAATATCTCCTATAATTAAAGATAATTGCTCGGAAATTCCATCGCTTTCTGTGTCACTATTGAATTATGTATAATAGCGCGTGTCCCGACCGGGAGAAAGAAAGTTGGATAGGTAATATCCTAGTGGGACTGGTGTGCTCCGGGTCGCGCCCAGTGATGGCGCGTCATCCAATCACACAAGGGCTCTTGGTTTCGTATTCATATTATTTATATACCTGGATTGAAACAAATTGTCTTGTGGAGGCTTGGAAAATGTCTTGTCACACTGGTGGAGGATTGGCGACATGCATGACGCAATAAGAGGCCAAGTTGACACGTGAAGGTTGGTTACACTGCTGCTTGAAAGGGCAGGTTCATCGGAAGAAAATGTTGTCAACAATCTCTTACCACGTGTGTAAATAGCAGCTGATATATCAGTTTACCACTGTATAAGCTTAACATATATTTATAGTAGTTTTATTGTGATTTACATGTTCGCCAAAAAATAGGAGCAGGACTATGTGACCACGTGACTAACTCCAAGCCAATCACAAGACATCAGTGCAAACAGCTTCATACGCACTTCCCCATAAAATGAAACAATGAACTGTCAAGAGCAAGCGACCCAATCATAGCACACGAACCCTCAGAGAGAGAGAGACGCGAACAACTGCGGCTACTGTTGGCAAATGATTTAAAATATCTCGTTAAATAGAACGTTTGTGTGTGTCGTTCTGGTTTGGTTTTCATAATTAGAAACACCTTTCGATGGCCGCATGGTCTAAGGCGCTACTCTCACTGCGGACTGGACTGCAAGTGACGGTGAGAGATCACGGTTCGAATACCAGTTGGAAGTACTTAGGGTTGTATTTCAAAAATGGGTTTCCACTCACCCTCCCCGCAAAAGCGGGTACAATATCTCTAAATATAACCTTCCTAATCCCAAACCATTTGCGTGATTATTACAAGAGCGTATAACACGAACGGTTAGTAAGACGCGGTTCTAAAAATAAATAGAAAACATCCATCTTGATAAACAATGTGAAATATCCTTTAATTGACTATAAAATGGAATGCATTGCTAAGCTTGTGCTTCAAAACATTCTGGGTCAACCTAGATTCCCGTAGCGTGTGAATTGTTGTTGCTCTAGACAGGATTCTGCTCTAGATTTCCGGAAAACTTGTGGGTAAAGCTCTGCTCATTCCCCCCATATCTAACGGAAAGCTATGTCTTGGTCAAATTACTACATTATATTAAATGAAGAGTGTCAGTAGGCTTATCATATGTTGTTTTCAAGATAGCATTTGGATTATTGAGATTTTGACGTTTGACTGATATTTTTATGATTCTGTCTCTTAATTGTCCTTTTTATGTTTTGTTCAGCATGTCTTATAAGCACCGCGTTCAGGTCACTCGCTTATGTACAAATTACGCTATTGTTCTAGGGAAATAGGAGGCTGAATTTAGAGAAACTGTACCCTCATTCGCATGGAGAGAGAGAGTAAGAAACCATTTAGGAAAAACCACCCTCAGTACATCCGACCAGTATCGAACCACGATATCCTCTTCATCAGCTTTCTAGTCTATAGCGAGAATAGCGCCTTATAACATGCGGCCACGTAAGTATGCTTGGCATATGTCGTTTGCAAAGAAAGTATTTTGTAGGATGGTGGACGGGAGGGTGAAAGGCAAGGGGTGGCTTCACAACCGACCAAAGTATCCTTCCGCGCCAACAAGAACAGACGGGAGATGGTGCTAGCTACCGGACAGGTCTTGTGGAAATACCAGTTTTCTCGAGAACGAGTGAAATCTTTATAGTAATATTTTCATCACCTCTTCTAAGATAATGTATCAATGTTTATTAGGTGTTACATTTTCTTATTTCTTGCTATGCAGCCGGCAGTTTTCTATTGGAAAGTGTCAACATTATTGATATTAGATCACTGTTAAAATGATCGGAGAGGAGGTGTGGATATAAAAAGTATAACATAGTAAACATGCTGCTGTTATTGAACAAATAGTTTCCGAAAAGAGAAGTGAAAAACAATAAAACATCTTGTAGATAACAGTTTGTTCCCATGGCTACGTATTTCCACGACAAATGAAGAGGACCAATCGCCTTAAACAAGCTGTATAAAATGTATCTCAATCCCAGCTTGCTATTTTATTGATTACACAATAAATACAGTGTTCTTTATTACAGTTATAAAAAGTGGTCGTTAAGTTCCTACACTGTTATCAAAATAGGATCAATATTTCAGTTCGCAGCCTGATATTCAATATTTGTACCTATTTTTGTCATCAAATTATAAATAGTGTTTTAGCGCCGCGTCTTATTACCCGTTCGTATTATATGCTTGTGTACCAATTACACTAATGGATTTAGGTATTAGGAAGGTAATATTTAATGGAAGTGAACTCGCATTTGCGGGGAGGGAGAGTGGAATTTGGAAAACCATTTGGTAAAAACCACCCTCGGTACACCCTACTTAGATTCGAACCTCGAACTCCCCGTCATCTGCAGTCTAGTCTACTGCCAGAGTAGCGCGTTAGACCACGTGGCCAAGGAAGTGGGTAATAGATTATTAAACGAATAAATAACACACATCAAATTATTTATAAAAGCATTTCATTTAGTATTGGAATACAAGACATGAATTACGATAAATCCATGTATATAAATATATTATTATTATTATTATTATTATTATTACCACGTCTTACTACCCGTACGGGCTATACGCATATAAATATAATAAATTGAATGACAATTCTAGTCAAACTATGTATTCATACCTTAACAATTGGTACCCGCTTTGGTGGGCACGTGGACTGAATGTCGCACTCAACGAGCCTGACTTGGAGATAATGGTGAGGTCTGGGTTTGAATCCTGGCCAGATATACTGAGGATGCTCTTCTTATAAATTGGTCCCCTCCCTCCACGCAAATGGTGGTGAAATTCAACCTGCTGATTCCCTACGCGAATAATATCTCTGATAGAGCTGTGGCCTTGTAAATGTCTCTATCCCTGCCCCTCCGTATTGGCCTTTAATTACAAGGTATGGGAGACGGTAGGATCGAGAGGAAGTGTTCTAGCATTTACGGGCAGAAGAGTGAGTACCATCTAGGCCTGGGAATAAAGCGTGAACTAGATCCCGGACAAGACTAGACTGATACCTTTTTCCACATTTCCACAAGGGTGTGTTTATATTATTAGTGCTTGTTGTACACACCGTGGCGCTATTTGGAGCCGACACTCTCCTCCAGTGCAATGTTGTCCAGTCTCCCCTCTCTCGTCGCCACGTGGACACTGTTTTATACCAAGTGTCGGAGATACCTGAGCCAGATATACCTACATAATGATGCCACCATTTAGTTCTCTTGGCTGTTGGGACACTTTAAAAACATTCGTCATTTTGTTTGAGGTGTTGTCTATTAAGGTGTGGTGGAAGGGGACGCGAGAAAGGACCACTGTTTTTACAGCTCGTATGACAAAACATATTTTGGTTACAATAAGTGAATATGGCTCCAGTACAAACATAAAGTTTAATTTTATTCGCAGAGTAACCTCAACATTTCTGTAATATCTGTCGAGGGTGTTCTGGAATTGAATGACAACTTTTTCTGTTAATTTAAAAAGTTTCTCGTCAAATGCCGCCATGCCCCTGATGGATATTCAGGAAATGTCGATATCAACATGTGAAGACAATAAGCTCTGTGTTTCTGTTGGAGCGATGGCCTTCCTACATTCCATGTGTGTTACTACAGAGAACAAAGGAATTAACAATCTTGTTTATTCGGACATTCATTTAATAAAAAATTACAAATAAAAAGATTTGAATTCATATTTAAGCCCATATAAAAATGAATGTTTGTTATTGTTTATCTTCTCATTAGCCTACTTTTGTTTTCTCCTAACCCCTCGAAGAGAGAGTATTGTGATCGTGAAAAAATCTAACTCTATATTTAAATGAATGTCGACGTTTCCTGACCCTCTGAAATAAAAAAAAGTGGTTTTCGTGATGCCGTCTGTCTGTCTGTCTGTCTGTCTGTCTGTCTGTCTGTCTGTCTGTCTGTCTGTCTGTCTGTCTACCTCGGGATAGACCTGAAACTATTTTACCGATTGGGTTTAAACCTGATATTTGGGGTTTTCATAGGGTACCCCCATGAGATTTTTGGAATTATATATCCAACCCTAGATTTAGTGGTAGTTTACTTAGGGGCAAACAAAGAAATATATTTCATGCAAATTCGCTCTAATGGTGTTTATTAGATGTTATATATAGACACTGATAATCATTATAAACAAGATGGAAACTCGTTTTCTCATGAAAATGAATTTGAGTATAATATGAATGGGAGAAATTGTCCAATTTTCATCATTTCTCGGCAACTATTAGAGATAAGAAATACTAACTTAATATCATAACGTCATATAGTAAGTACATAGATAAGGATGTTTATTACTTCATTTCTAATATTTGGTGTAGTGTTTCTACAACAATGTTATTTGGTTTCACAAAACTTAACAAATTTGTAGTAAAGGTCTATTTTAAGATAAAACTGAGAAAAAATGTCTCTGCGGTGCATCATGCAATTTTTTTATATTATAAAGACTAAAAAAATTCTAACACATGTGTATATATTTAAATCAAATACTAAAATAAGTTGTCATAGTTCCATGTTATTAATATAAGAACTCCATAATATTTTAGCTGGCCTATTAATAAGCGTTGATGGCGGGTTTGTATGCACGGCAGTTTATCTTCTTACATCCACCGCGGCTTGATCTGCCAATAGAACTATTTTATTCCTCTTCTAGGGGTGCCTGGTGTAAGAACCCGGGGGGTCACTCAGTACATCGAGACTCGTTTGGAGCGAGTGATCCAACAGGTCGGGCTCAAGTATTTTAAAGGTCGTAAGTTCTCCCACCGTTGCCACCCACCCGAACCTTGAGTGTGTTTGATAATGAGAGGATACCCTGACTCTACCTGTTACTATACGAACCTTGAGTGTGTTGCTAATGAGAGGATACCCTGACTCTACCTATTACTATACGAACCTTGAGTGTGTTGCTAATGAGAGGATACCCTGACTCTACCTGTTACTATACGAACATTGAGTTTGTTGTAGGGATGGTGGTGAGTGTTGCTAATGAGAGTATGTCCTGACTCTTCCTGTTACTATACGAACCTTGAGTGTCTTGTAGGGATGGTGGTGAGTGTGTTGCTAATGAGAGTATGTCCTGACTCTACCTGTTACTATACGAACCTTAGGTTTGTTGTAGGGATGGTGGTGAGTGTGTTGCTAATGAGAGGATAACCTGACTCTACCTGTTACTATACGAACCTTGAGTGTCTTGTAGGGACGGTGGTGAGTGTGTTGCTAATGAGAGGATACCCTGACTCTACCTGTTACTATACGAACCTTGAGTTTGTTGTAGGGTTGGTGGTGAGTGTGTTGCTAATGAGAGGATAACCTGACTCTACCTGTTACTATATGAACCTTAGGTTTGTTGTAGGGATGGTGGTGAGTGTGTTGCTAATGAGAGGATACCCTTGACTCTACCTGTTACTATACGTACCTTGAATATGTTGTAAATGAGAGGATACCCTGACTCTACCTGTTACTATACGAACCTTGAGTGTCTTGTAGGGTTGGTGGTGAGTGTTGCTAATGAGAGTATGTCCTGACTCTTCCTGTTACTATACGAACCTTGAGTGTCTTGTAGGGTTGGTGGTGAGTGTTGCTAATGAGAGGTGTTGTTGTGCACGTAGGTCCACGGTGGCCCGGACGTAGTGGACAGCCTGGCTCATGTGCGCGCGTCCAAACTGTTACCCCGCGTGGAGGAGATCTTGGTAAGTGCGCTTCAGTCTCTACTCATTGTCTGCACTAGACTGCCTAAAGTACTTCATGAGCGATACGAGCTATAAACTTCCTCCTCATATCAATCCACACCCTCATTATCTACACACTCTTATACAATACTCTTTTTTTACATTAATACTCTCTCTCACCGAAAGTCTCAACAATATTAACAACCTTTGAGTACTTATCGGTCACAGTTTGACCTATAATCAGCTTTGACCTCAGGATCACCTGGACATTTCTTGAGGTAGATGAGCTATTTGTCAACCCTGCTTAGTCTGTTTCCTTTAACTATATTGATCTACATTAGCCCCGTGGCTTCTTTGAGTGCTGACTGACAGCTCACAGCTGACTTCTGACAGTCAACATGTAGGTACATACCTAAATTTTGACTGTCAGAAGTGACAGCCGTTAAATACAGGTTCTTGCAGATCATATGGTTCGGCGTAGGGATATATAATTTGGTCTGGTAACCTTTCAAAGCTTTTAGCTGTCAGCTGTGAGCTGTCAGTCAGCACCAAAGAAGCCATGGGGCTATTGTAGTTGAAGTCACCAAGCCAGAAACTCCACTAACCTATTAGCTCTAAATAACACTACCAATGACCAAAGAGGAGAGCTCACTGATCAACAATAAGCCGTTTGGAAATATAAAATTATTGTTCACGAAATACATTAAAATTTTCTAAAATATAGTATATTCAATAAAGGTTCTAAAATAATGTTAATTTAGTGTTGTTGAACATTCTATTTGAATATTATAAACATAAACTATATTTGGGGAACTGAGCGAGATTAGTCAAGTGGATTTGTTTTAATGGTTTCAATAACTTGTTTCAAGTTAAAATCAACATAAAAATTCATAAAAAAAAGTATCCATTTTATTTACTCTAACAATGAATACAAGTGTCAGATGATTAGTTTAAACACTAATATAAATATTGCCATCGGGAGGTTAAATTTAGCTACCAGATAAAGGTTATCAGCCACTTTAATATTTTACGAGTATTATGACCTGAATTTATCTGCTGAATAATTTATCTGTAGGATAAATACAGGTAATCTTAAACATTTTTCACGTGGATTATTGCATTCAATATACATTTTATTATATATTTTTTTAGCTTAGGCTCTTTCCTCCCACTGCTACTCATGGTTCCAAGTTTCTAATACTTTGAAGTCCATGTAAACAGAACTAACAAGGTTTCCACAAATAGCAACATTTTAACAACTCTGGTAATAATATCAAAACATTAATTTTTAAAGTGGTCGTTTCTTGATTCTACTCATAGAAGGAAAACGTTCAAAAAGCGGAAAGGCCAAAAAAAGCTCTGTATGCTAGGAATTGCTTAAGAAAAAGCCAAGTGAAACCCTTTTTTAAGAAATATATGATTTTTCTGTATTATATAGCTGTATTTTAATAAATAAACAAAGCAAATGATAGATGGTTTAATTAAACTTAAGAAGACTTTCTCCAAATACAAGCAAACGGGGTTTGTGGCATGTTGGGCAATATTTAATGAAATCTGGGTGTAAACAAATAAAGAAGCACAGCTCATGAGAAAGTATAAACGTAGACCTAATAATGCGATCTTGACATTTGTGTTGCGCTATAGAATCTAGTTAATTTATTTACCAACTATCATGTTGATTTGTTTATAATGCTCTAACTCATTTCTGGGTTGAGAATTATTCCATGTTCTTGTCGTTACTGCAATCTTCAACTTTAAATTTTAATAAAAATCTGAAGTTCCCATAATTTTTCCTTAAATTTGAAGTGAATATTTTCCCTTGCTGCTCAAGTTAGACAGAAAATAAAACCTCCTTAACCCCCCAATATAAATTTATATTGAAATAAAAAATAAAATAAAAAAGTCGGTTGGACTTAAAGAATATCTATACCAAATTTCTGTAACATTTGTCCACGCATTTTGCAGTTATCACGGAACAAACAGACAAACCATTGTTCAAGTGGGAGCCATCTTGAAATGGAATATAGGATCTAGAAACCATGTGAAACTGCGGATACTTTGGTCGACCTAGTTTCAAAGAATATTCCTGCTGAAAATCGCTGAAACTATTCGCGCACTTGACATTTATCTTGGAACAAATATCTTGACTGTCATACAGACAAAATGCCAACTGGTCAAGTTAAAACAGTTTTGTTACGTTTGGTCAATTGTGTTTCTTAAATGTCAGCGACTCTAGCCGGTCTTGAGCTTCTTGCGTGGTTTCAGGTTTTTAAATTTTATAATTTTATCAATATGTCAAGATATAGGCCTATAGCTCAGTAGCCGTTAAAATACCATATGGTAAATACCAAGAGTTACCATGGACTTGTGTCATAAGTGTAAAAGTCTACCATTTAAAAGAGAATTAACTTGTAGCTTGTAATAAGACGGACAATTTTGTTTAATAAAAAAACACTCAGTAAACTATTGTAGTTATAAGTTATCAAATTTATGGATGATTTATAGCCTATACTACATTATAATTTTACAAGCGAGTTTCCGGTAGTAAAAATGATGAGGAAATGACTGAACAGATATTGATAAATGAACATTCAATCGGAGGTTAGAGGCCCAGTATGTTTGACTAAACAGTAGCGTCCAATGAGAGTCCTATCTCCCTATCACATGACCAGTCTTCTGCTGTGTGTGCAAGGATCCTCTGTACGATCGTTCTTTGTTTACAATACCACGGAAACCCTGATCAGTGTATGATTAAACATGGATAAAATATCATATTTACCTTTGGTTAAAAATAATAACTCAATTCTGACTTTACTGGCATAATGCAACAAATAGAAAAATAATGTATTCCAACAAACGAATGATAGTTTAAGATTATTAAAAGGTGACCTGGCGGTCCAGGGGTAAGGTGTCAGACTTCTATGCTGGCAGCCGGGGTTAGATCCTCGGTCCCGGCACAGATTTATTTGATTACCAAACCCTTCCTTCACCTCTGACAAGACATCTTGTGAATGTGAGGAATGCCAGGCCTCCACCGTGGTTCGGATTCCACGTTAAACTGTAGGTCCTCCATTTCATCTCACAATCACCCTACCATTACACATTAGCGTAAGTGCGTATAACCCGAACGGATAGTTAGACGCGGTGCTAATAATAATAATAATAATAATAATTAGATTATTAATTTTGTCTGCATTGTTGCTTTTCTTTATTTCTTTTATTTAAGGAATTAGTTTTCTAGATTGGAGTGTGGCTACCGTTAATTCGCACTACAATAGTTACCACGATTAACATTTAAAATGTTAAGCAGTTAATTTCACGAACATATTTTATCTCGTCTTGTTTCACACATGTTTTATAAATTTAGTAACGAAACAATGATCTTTAAATGCGTTTCAATATTTGTATAGGCCTATAAATATATACAGTTGGTTGACCTCGGTGGTCTTGGAGTAAAGTGGTTGCCTCAGGACCCGATGTGCGTGGGTTCAAACCCAACCCGACAGGTCTTTCTTGATCGGTAGAAAATCCGTAGCACAACTTCCTTTGTATGGCAAATAAGGGCTCCGGTCTCGTGTCCATTGTGTCACGTAGGCATGTAAGAGAACCCTGGAAACCACGTGACAATATAATTCCAGTGCTCGCTTGTGGAAGACAATGCGAAACAAACACTTTGTGGACTCCCTTAGTTACATGGGATGTCTACCAGATGGTGTGGGCAGCACTAACTGGCCGGAGGGCTGAGGGCAGGCCGGGTGGATAGAAGTTGCATGAAGCCAACCTTCGGGTTGCTGAATTAAGAATAATATACTATTATTATTATTAGCACCGCGTCTTACTACCCGTTCGGGTTATACGCACTTACGCTAATGTGTAATGGTAGGGTGATTGTGAGATGAAATGGAGGACCTACAGTTTAACGTGGAATCCGAGCCACGGTGGAGGCCTGGCATTCCCCACATTCACAAGATGTCTTGTCACAGGTGAAGGAAGGGTTTGGTAATCAGATAAATCTTTACCGGGACCGGGGATTGAACCCCGGCCGCCAGCACAGAAGTCTGACACCTTACCCCTAGACCACCAGGTCACCAATAATATACTAATTTAACAACAATTTATTTGTGTAAAGTGTTTAAACATTATTAATATGTTTAAACAGTCTGACAAAGATGGTTGTTGAGGCTGGAAGATGGACACTCAATACAATATAATTTGTTAAGGATGAGGAAGGTCGGATTTATAGGAAATGTACTCGAATTTGAGTATAAGGTTATTGAAAAACCATTCCAGAAAAAAACACTCTCTATGCCTTACTTAGATTCAAACCCTGATCCTCCCGTCATCAGTAGCTATTTGGGAGAGTGATGCCATAAACCATTTGCCCACCGAAACGTATCGTAACCGCTTATGTTTTTAATTCCCTCTTGAAATTGGCGATAAGATGTCAATTGACAGATTCAGTTTCAAGTTATCAACCAGTTAAGTTCGGAGATCACTATAATCTTTAGGTTCCAGGCTCTAGGGGCGGAGTATTTTTAACATATAGCTCAACATTTAATCACTAAAAGAATCTCTTTTCTTTACAGAACTGTTCTGTAAACAGTTTCACAAAGTCATTCCTGATAATCTATTTTGTGGAAATTTTAAGTGACGTGTCAAAACGCCACAAAGAAAATGCCAGTGTCAAATTGTGTGCAATAGGCCTAATAGGTAACTACCCCCCTCCCCCCCCTTTTCAAAACACCCCGCAACGCGTCTGCGCTCTTGAGCGGACAATCAGTAAACAAGGAAGGGAGTGTTTTGGAGCCTTAACGCGCTCGGACAAAGGAGATAGATTAGATAGGGGAATTTAATTTATCGTGGCTGGAAGCACTTATTTCCCTCACGCACTCATTCTTTACAGGGTGGGTTTACCCCCTCGAGTTCCCCCCTCCAAGACGATGTATTCATTGCGATATCAAATCGATGTATTATCAACATTATCAACTGTAACGCTCTGACATGTTCAAAGGAGTTGGAGTTGAGTAAACTGTAAAACAAAATGTAAACGTTAAAAAAAGGGAAACAATTGTATATTACGTGAAAGAGAAACTAAAAAATATTTAGATCAGGTTTGCGGAACCTTAAAAAATTGTAAATAGGAATATCACTTCTTGGATTCCTCATAAGGCCCCACACTTTATACTTTATAATGTTGGCAACATTTACTGTACATAAAACCCGCCTCGGTGTCATGTTGAGCTCGACTGCTGAGGGAGGGGAGATCGAGGTTCGAATCTCGGTCGGCTGAACTGGGGGTGGCTTTTCCTAAATGATTTTCCACTCTCCCTCCACGCAAATGCGGGTTCACTTCCTCTAATTCAACCTTCCCAACCCCTAATTTATTAGAGTAATTAGTACTTAAAAGCGTATAACCCGAACGGGTAGTAAGACGCGGTGCTAAATATTATTATTATTATTATTACTGTACATAAAGACTTATTTCTCCTAAATATAAGGTTAGTCTCATAAAGGTACTGTTTTATAGTCAATTTTTCCTTTTTATTCAATGAGTACAAATTTAAATTAGATATATATTTCTCAGTTATATAATATATTCATAGAGGACCACTTATTGAGAAAGAAATTATATTATAGACTATTTGACATATTTTTATCTCTAGTTTGTTTTCCATTTATCTTGTCTTATTTTAAAAATCAGAAATGGATATATTCAAACTAAGAATATCAACAGTTTACAAAGCGTGTCATTTTATTATATTGTAGGAATACAATTTTGAGTTTTAGAATATGTAATTTATAAACAATGAAGATACATAATAATTGACAATAGCCGATAAGGCCTCACTGAACACCTCAAAAGGTCATACCTGATTTACATAAAAGCCTATTAGATACTTATATATTTACTACCTTCCTTATTGATGTTCTATTTGAAAACTAAACAGAAGTGGATGCTAGATATCAGGAATAATATTAGCTCCCTCTGAGGTCAAATCAGGAGTGGTTGTGTGTCCATAAGATCAATATTGTCAAGATGGACTGGTTCCTCTAGTTTGGTTTGAGGATACCAGTGCAAGTAATGCAGACAAGGTCCTGGAACTGGAGGGTTTTCATGGTGGACGGGTTCCTCTAGTTTGGTTTGAGGATACCAGTGCAAGTAATGCAGACAAGGGCCTGGAACTGGAGGGTTTTCATGATGGACTGGTTCCTCTAGTTTGGTTTGAGGATACCAGTGCGAGTAATGCGGACGCGGGCCTGGAACTGGAGGGTTTTCATGATGGACGGGTTCCTCTAGTTTGGATTGAGGATACCAGTGCAAGTAATGCGGACAAGGGCCTGGAACTGGAGGGTTTTCATGATGGACGGGTTCCTCTAGTTTGGATTGAGGATACCAGTGCGAGTAATGCGGACACGGGCCTGGAACTGGAGGGTTTTCATGATGGACGGGTTCGTCTAGTTTGATTTGAGGATAACAGTGCGAGTAATACGGACAAGGGCCTGGAACTGGAGGGTTTTCATGATGGACTGGTTCCTCTAGTTTGGTTTGAGGATA
>CABEEJ010007320.1:0-13188 GCA_901482245.1 Timema douglasi | reverse complement strand
ATGATGATAGCAAATATTTCTACTTCCTCTTGGAATCCCGACATGATGATAGCAAATATTTCTACTTCCTCTTGGAATCCCGACATGATGATAGCAAATATTTCTACTTCCTCTTGGAATCCCGACACGATGATAGCAAATATTTGTACCTCCTCTTGGAATCCCGACATGATGGTAGCAAATATCTCTACCTCCTCTTGGAATCCCGACATGATGATAGCAAATATTTCTACCTCCTGTTGGAATCCCGACATGATGATAGCAAATATTTCTACCTCCTGTTGGAATCTCAACATGATGGTAGCAAATATTCCTACCTCCTGTTGGAATCCCGACATGATGGTAGCAAATATTCCTACCTCCTGTTGGAATCCCGATAAGATGGTAGCAAATATTCCTACCTCCTGTTGGAATCCCGATAAGATGGTAGCAAATATTTCTACCTCCTCTTGGAATCCCGACATGATGGTAGCAAATATTCCTACCTCCTGTTGGAATCCCGACAAGATGGTAGCAAATATTCCTACCTCCTGTTGGAATCCCGACAAGATGGTAGCAAATATTTCTACCTCCTCTTGGAATCCCGACATGATATTTTTGGACACTGGTTAGTCACACAGTCATGTAGTCCTACCAATCAGTAACGTTTAATTTTAAACGAGGTTTCTGTCATTACTTTCATGCATTATAATCATACGTTCTGAAATGTAATTATTTTTAAATAACAATATAAATGTATCATATTCTGAAAATTGAAAAATGACATCAGGACACGGGAATCGAACCCAGGACCTTCGGCTTAGTACACCAGTGCTCTTACCACTGAGCTATCCAGGATTCGTCCCGTGTTCATGGTCATTCTTCACTCATAGTTTGAGGCAGAATCTAAGCTGGACGTTCGGAAGTCGTCAGCTTATAAACATGTGATTATATAAGATCACATTAAATATATAATTGTCTAATGGCTGCAAAATGCCAACTACCTAGTCGCAAATGGCTGCGTTGTCTGATGGCTGTGATATTATATAATCACATGTTTATAAGCTGACGACTTCCGCATGTCCATCTTAGAAACTGCCTTAAACTATGGGTGAAGAATGACCCTGGGCACAGGACGAATCCTGGATAGCTCAGTGGTAAGAGCATTGGCGTACTAAGCCAAAAGTCCCGGGTTCGATTCCCGTGTCCAGGTGTCATTTTTCAATTTTCAAAATATGATATCTAAGTGGTGTTATCCACACTAAAATGTATTAACAATAGTTTCGGCTATTTGTTTCATTAATATAAATGTAGTTATCGGTAATTGTCATTATATAACTAAGGTACTGACTAAACTTGAAGCCATTCCAATCAAACTCCTAGTCTACAATGATTGCCGTCTATATGTTCTCAGGTATAATGCAGTATCAACTATCTGAAATAATTAAGGTAGGAATACATTTTATAATTAATTATATACATACCATTATAGTGGTTTAGTGATAAGACATTGGTTCAATCCCAACTGGGTGAAATACTTGCACAAAGGAGATGTGTAACGTGTTTGTCAAGAGGTGAGCCTACGTTTGACCCACAATCTATTGACTGGACAATCCAGGAGGTAGGACGGCCAAGAAGAATGGAAAAACGACATTTATAAACCACATTTTGACGACCCCTGCCATTTCACAAAGCTCCAAGCTCCCATTGCATTCTGGGTAGTGATATAAAAACTTGGTCGGAGGGAGTAACACCGCCTAGACTATGGTCGGAGGGAGTAACACCTAGACTATGGTCGGAGGGAGTAACAACACCTAGACTATGGTCGGAGGGAGTAACACCGCCTAGACTATGGTCGGAGGGAGTAACACCTAGACTGTGGTCGGAGGGAGTAACACCACCTAGACTGTGGTCGGAGGGAGTAACACCACCTAGACTGTGGTCGGAGGGAGTAACACCACCTAGACTGTGGTCGGAGGGAGTAACACCACCTAGACTGTGGTCGGAGGGAGTAACACCACCTAGACTGTGGTCGGAGGGAGTAACACCACCTAGACTGTGGTCGGAGGGAGTAACACCACCTAGACTGTGGTCGGAGGGAGTAACACCACCTAGACTGTGGTCGGAGGGAGTAACACCACCTAGACTGTGGTCGGAGGGAGTAACACCACCTAGACTGTGGTCGGAGGGAGTAACACCACCTAGACTGTGGTCGGAGGGAGTAACACCACCTAGACTGTGGTCGGAGGGAGTAACACCACCTAGACTGTGGTCGGAGGGAGTAACACCACCTAGACTGTGGTCGGAGGGAGTAACACCACCTAGACTGTGGTCGGAGGGAGTAACACCACCTAGACTGTGGTCGGAGGGAGTAACACCACCTAGACTGTGGTCGGAGGGAGTAACACCACCTAGACTGTGGTCGGAGGGAGTAACACCACCTAGACTGTGGTCGGAGGGAGTAACACCACCTAGACTGTGGTCGGAGGGAGTAACACCACCTAGACTGTGGTCGGAGGGAGTAACACCACCTAGACTGTGGTCGGAGGGAGTAACACCACCTAGACTGTGGTCGGAGGGAGTAACACCACCTAGACTGTGGTCGGAGGGAGTAACACCACCTAGACTGTGGTCGGAGGGAGTAACACCACCTAGACTGTGGTCGGAGGGAGTAACACCACCTAGACTGTGGTCGGAGGGAGTAACACCACCTAGACTGTGGTCGGAGGGAGTAACACCACCTAGACTGTGGTCGGAGGGAGTAACACCACCTAGACTGTGGTCGGAGGGAGTAACACCACCTAGACTGTGGTCGGAGGGAGTAACACCACCTAGACTGTGGTCGGAGGGAGTAACACCACCTAGACTGTGGTCGGAGGGAGTAACACCACCTAGACTGTGGTCGGAGGGAGTAACACCACCTAGACTGTGGTCGGAGGGAGTAACACCACCTAGACTGTGGTCGGAGGGAGTAACACCACCTAGACTGTGGTCGGAGGGAGTAACACCACCTAGACTGTGGTCGGAGGGAGTAACACCACCTAGACTGTGGTCGGAGGGAGTAACACCACCTAGACTGTGGTCGGAGGGAGTAACACCACCTAGACTGTGGTCGGAGGGAGTAACACCACCTAGACTGTGGTCGGAGGGAGTAACACCACCTAGACTGTGGTCGGAGGGAGTAACACCACCTAGACTGTGGTCGGAGGGAGTAACACCACCTAGACTGTGGTCGGAGGGAGTAACACCACCTAGACTGTGGTCGGAGGGAGTAACACCACCTAGACTGTGGTCGGAGGGAGTAACACCACCTAGACCGTGGTCGGAGGGAGTAACACCACCTAGACTGTGGTCGGAGGGAGTAACACCTCCTAGACTGTGGTCAGGAGTAGTAACACCACCTAGACCGTGGTCGGAGGGAGTAACACCTCCTAGACTGTGGTCGGAGGGAGTAACACCACCTAGACCGTGGTCGGAGGGAGTAACACCGCCTAGACTATGGTCGGGTGTACTGGTTGCAGAAGTCACAACACAGGACACCAGACAGGAAACAGTCCTAGGAAGTGTGTAGCGATGTTTAGCATTGAGTTGTCGGTGGCGATGCGATGTGACACGAAGAACGCATTAGCCACGTAATTTGTCACGATACCGACAGCAGGAGGGAACCTATTACTCGCGTAATGGATGCCAGGAAGTTGTTCAAGGAACGGAAAACCTTTCTTGGACTTGCTCGAGCTAAGTAATGAATGTAGAGCAAACATATTGTCCCCATTGTTTTGATAGTGAGTGTGGAATGACCGTCATTTTGTACTGCAGACCTTTGTTAAGATACCGTCTCACTCCACGGTTAGCGCGTTACTTGAGAGTCCATCTCTAACCGGGGTATCACAAATAAAATTAACAGGGGAGTTGTTTCGTTCGAACCAGAATACGTTTCAAATTGCTATTTTATTTATTATTCACTTGACAACGGAAACTTTAAATTTTTAAAAACCATTAAACTAATCCTAAACAATTAGTTTATCTTTATTTTTATACTTTTTATAATATTATGGTAGTGTGGTGTCATTTTCACTGTATTCTAAAGTAAAATTCGGTAAACTGTCACTTGTTTCGCACTATTACTCCAATTAAAGTTGGGTGTTGTCTCTGCTATGAGACAGGCTCGAACCAGGTATCATAAAGATGTTCATTGGTCCGGGGTCTTTGATAGAACACTCTGGGATTGGGACAAAGGAAACCAGGTCACCTTATTTCAAAATAAACTGTATGACACAACATACGATATCCTCATACCTAGTTTAGAACGTCATTTTCATTAATAGGTTGCTAGTTGAATGTGTTTAAATGTCTTTTCTTCATAAAATCAAACCTAATTTTGCTATAATATAAATTTAGATTTTTTTTCCTACAACTATATAAAATTATTTAACCCATTTAAGAATATCAATAATTGTAATCATTTTACTGCCCTTTCATTTATTACATTTGTAAAAATTATGTGTATAGTATTATAAATACAAATTTCAAGTAACAGTACAAAATTGAAATTATTATTGTTTGTATAAACATTAAACTAACTGTGATAAGAATGTTATATGTACAAGTCATTATATTTTTATAAAAACTGTATTTATAACTATATATATATATATATATATATGGATGCTTTCAGGTGTCATTTTGGATTAATAGAAAAATGCATAACAATATTTTCAAGTTTCTTGAAAATATCAAATTTTGAATTGTGACACTTCTGCCAGAAACCCCTCAGCTCGGTTGTAAAGACTATTAAAAATATGTATTTCTAAAATATGTCATCACTAAACTACCCTTAAATTAATTTGACTTAGAAAAATAAAGAATTATCAAACATAAAAAAAGTCCCAAATACCTATTTTGAACATAGTTTGTATAGATCTTTTAAAGAGTCCAGACTTTTAAAAATAAGTCGATTGGTGAACCACCTTTAAACAAATTTTTTCCTGAAAAACATGCTTAGCGTCTTATTTAGCATGTGAAATAATTCCTAGATATCAACTTGGAACTATATCAGTTTCAAAAAATTTCATATTTAAGAAATCAGTCATTAATTGAATTAACCTCAATTTGAAAGCTAGAATGATAAAATAAAATAGGTTTAGAGGTAGCCTATTACTACCTAACATTAGCGATCAATTCTTTTGGCTATGTTCATAATTGTAGTAAGGAGTAATATAACTCATAGTTAAGAAAGATTTAAATTTAGAATACACTAGTTCCAACTCATTGTTTTGAAAATATGTGCCACATTAAGTAGTCAAATTCAATTAATTTCTTTTATCTAACTACTTAATATGGCGTATCTTTGCAAAACTACAAGTTTGAATTATTTTATTCTTATTTCAAAACCTGTGCGTGGACTAAGAGTGGGGCAGCTTGTCAAATAAGTTTCTTTAATTATAAACTGGTCGAAACGATACAAACGGTCAGACGAGATCTTATCCAAAACATTCAATTGTTTATCAAAGGAAATTAAATCGGTTACTTTAGACATAATTATCCCAATAGGGACGTTAGGGGTGAAGCACCTTGGTTAGACCCGCAACCAAGTTAACTATGGTAGTGTCTATATTATGTAACTAGTTATTATTATTATTATTATTATTATTATTATTATTAGCACCGCGTCTTACTACCCGTTCGGGTTATACGCACTTACGCTAATGTAGATAAATCTTTGCCGGGACCGAGGATTGAACCCCGGCCGCCAGCATAGAAGTCTGACACCTTAACCACTAGACCACCAGGTCACCTGTAACTAGTTAAAGTAGAACTAACACACATTCTATTATGAGTGTGCGTTTGCCTCAACACAACGGCAATTTAAATAGGAAACAATTATTGATATACAGTTAAGCAACAATACATAACACCACCTCTGCTTTGCGGCTACTAGACTTTGACAAAAAAAAAACATTCACAAGAATAATAGTTAACGACACCTGATTCTAGAAAATCCTAGCTTAAAGAGTTACAATGTTGGTATTTGAATGAACTAGCTAGCATGAGTTAACTCTATATTGAGTCACGAGATACAAAGGTTGAGTTCCTAGAAGAGGAACTATAGATTTACAAATAGTTAATGGCAAGCTACCAGAAATCTAGTTTGTAAAGATACTATAGCTGGTCTATTCCTCATTAGTACTGCCGGGTGTTTAATAGTATATTTAAATATCAACACAAGTCTGGACACAGACTATAATACCAGCTAACAGTTAAACATTAATTAATTCAAACGGACAAAATAAATAATACCCCGCGGGCCACTACTGTGCACTGGTAGCATACCCACGAGTTGATCACCGTATGAAGGTACACCAATAGAATGATTAGACTGGTATCAGTGAAAGATCTAACTAAGTCATGGAACAAGGCTATAGGTAACCTGATTTCCACCAATATTAGATATAAAGATCTAAACTAGCCCAAACTTAGCCATACAGTATAGGGCGTCTGGTTATTGCCCAGATATCTAAGACCATGTCTTATGGACATATAAAAACAAGTAAGAAACTCTGACATACAAAACTATGTCTTATGAACATATTACATAGTTAAACAGAACAAAACTATGTCTTAGGGATATAGAAAAACCATCACGAAGACCCTATCTAAGATTAGTAGATTAAGTACGCATAGTCACAGACTTTACTTTATCTGTGACGAGGAGGAGACACTGACGCCTCAAACATCGTGATCACCGCTTGTTTAGTCCACCAGTCCTTGGTTACTTCTAGGCAGTTCCTCCGATGAATATTTACAATAGAATACAAAATGTGAAGCGAGGGATGGCTGTTTTATACAAGATGGACTGACGTATTAGGAAAGGGACGTCCACCAGGAAAAGGAAGGGGGGGGGGGGAGCGGTGGGTTTCCCGAATTGACTAAAAAGAAACTTCACCCTGGGGGTGGGGCACAGAGACCAAAACANGGGGGGGGGGGGAGCGGTGAGTTTCCAGAATTGAGTAGAAAGACAACTCACGCTGGGAGATGAGCACTGAGCACAACACAAGGAAGCCACTCGTCATTACATATATGTCGGGCCAGTGTGTAAGATGTCCTTGTGTTAAACCTCCAGGAACAGTCAGCTGGGGCACTTTCCTCAAGTTTGGAAGTTTCCAGCAACACGATTTCACCGTGAATTTATATCTGCCACATATTATTAGGATTTATTAGTTCTTGCATTTATAGTGATTATATATATATATATATATAAAGTATTTTGAGTGTAAGTGCTAACCGGTAATTAACACGTTAAATTTCTTAACTTTAATCTAGTTATCAAGTTTGAAATAAAACCATCAAATAGTTTTGGTTCCAGCCCAAAAACAGACGGATTTGCAATGGGTTGTGACTACATTTTATCAAGTTCGGGGCCACATAAAACGTGCAAGATTCATGATAATCTCGACGATGATAAATTCCTCAGGACCCAAAGTTCGTGGGTTTGAATTCAGCTAGGGTCTAAGACTTTTTCTTGAGTGATAAAAAAATCCGTAGCACAATCTCCTTTGGATGGAAAGTAAAACCGTCGGTCCCATGTTGACTGTGGCAAGTAAAATAATCCTGAAAGATATGTGAAAATACCTTTCCCTGCAAAATTGGTAGGCCCTTTCGCTCTCACTCATAGGAATTCCTATTTACTGATATAATTAATCAGTCTGTTAAGAAAGTGCACGTTAAAAACGTCAAATAAATGAAAAGCCAATTATGTAGGAATGTTGAAATAAAGTACAAAATAAAATAAATTTGGAGGCGATATTTATATGAGGGAAGTCTGACTCACCTTTTACCAAATAACGAGGGGTGAGACGGGCTCCTACCTGCTTCAGGTCAACTCACCATATCACCGGAGATAATATTTTTTCCCTTCGACCGGACTGTTGACCACTCATTTAAAATACTCGTATGGGATAAGTATGAATATAGTAAGATTTATATTATATTCTCATGTGGTGATAGAGGAGAAAGTGAAATATACTTGTGTTGACCCAACCGAGATTCGAGCGCCGACATATCCATCAACCGAAAAACCCAAACAAGACGAACCTGAAGTGGAACACGCTTAACCACCGATACACTGTTGTACAGCTTCATGGAATGATTTGGTGAACTGAATACAGGCATTCTAGGTAGGAGACCAGGTCTGATCTAGGCACGGTTTGCTCTAGGCACGGTCTGATCTAGGCACGGTTTGCTCTAGGCACGGTCTGCTCTAGGCACGGTCTGCTCCAGTCACGGTCTCCTCCAGCCACGGTCTCCTCCAGACGCCACTGTCCCTGTCCATCAGTCCCGACGTGTATAATGGCCGCCCAGTCACGGTAGACGAGTGCACACCATGACACGCGTTAAGGAGCCCCCCGAGGGGGATACTTGGGTACGCTAGGGTGGTTCTGTTGATTATAGTGGGCCGGTGGGAGGGAAGTTCGGACACATATGGTGACTTGTATGTCGCCTCGTCCCTCGCCACACCAACCACACATTAGGGAACAACTTCACCCCAACTTAATATCATGCACATTTTATTAGAGTAGAGTAACAGTGGTGGAGGGAGGGTTGGTTACCAGGGGGTAACTAATATTTGTTTATAAAGGGAAGTACTGAATTGGTTTGTAAGGGTGATACAAGCCTATAATTTGAAGGGATGATATAATTAATATGAACACATTTATTAATCAGTAATTAAATAAACTTTTGCCAAAGTAAATTAAAATACGATAATCTAGGTGTCGGTATTTTTTTAAAGCTGGTCGGGAAACTTAATTAAAATATTATGTTTATGGGGAATGACTATTAAGGGTATATTGTGAAAAGGCAACTAGACAGAGGGTTGTTTCGTGTTTTTCTGATCTTTAGTGGGGTTTCTATTATTACATTAAAACCATAGATAATGTGTGTAACTCCTATCACTGCCTGAGAAAGGAGGGGGATTCTTTTCAGTGATTGGAGGAACAAAAGCTTTGTCTAGAATATTCTCTCTACGAGATTGTAGCCCTATTCGACTATTTCTGTTAATAATATGGTCACTGGAGGATTGAGCACTCTTTGTGTGAGGTGTTGGTGGGTTGAGCACTCTTTGTGAGAGGTTGGTGGGTTGAGCACTCTTTGTGTGAGGTGTTGGTGGGTTGAGCACTCTATGTGAGAGGTTGGTGGGTTGAGCACTTTTTTTGTGAAAGGTGTTGGTGGGTTGAGCACTCTTTATGTAAGAGATTGGTGGGTTGAGCATCTCTTTATGTGAGAGGTTGGTGGGTTGAGCACTCTTTATGTGAGAGGTTGGTGGGATGAGCACTCTTTATGTGAGAGGTTGGTGGGATGAGCACTCTTTATGTAAGAGGTTGGTGGGATGAGCACTCTTTATGTGAGAGGTTGGTGGGTTGAGCACTCTTTATGTGAGATATAAGTAGACTGGGCACTTCATTTAGGAGGAATTGTAAACATTTCGCAGATAAAGTTAATTGTAAATGAAAACAGTAAACCGCCAGCACGCTCCAGTTCAGTAAACGTATGGTGACCACATATGATATCAAATAAAGCAGGGCCAAAACATATTTATCACGAGGGTGACTATTTGTAGTAAGGTATGTCGTGTATACGGTACAGCTACGCAAGTAACCGGCCCCGCGGTGTAGTAGTCAGTGCACCTAGGAGTGGGTGGTTTGATTCTCGGCCAGAATCTTTGGAATTTTTTCCTGAAAGAAGAAATTACCCCAACGGTCACCAGGGTTTGGTTGATTATACTTAATTTAGGTTTGAGTGTTTCTACTGTTTCCACATCCTCACATTCACACTCACTTTCTCCCTCACACTCACTATCTCCTTCACACTCACTATCTCCCTCACACTCTCTCTCTCACACTCACCATCTCCCTCACTACCTATCACCATCATTTCACTAGGACATGAAAAGAGCCTCCATGGAAGGACATTTGACCGTCCCCTGGACATTGGTACGCTATTACTGGCCAATATTTACACTACCGGGCTACGAGTGATTTACAATATTATTATATTATAGCTACTTATATATATTTCAAAATATTATCTTAAAACAATCATAAATAAATAGACTTTACGTAGGACTGGTTTTATAAAACATCTCAAGCTTCTATTTATGTATCACCTAGAAAACCCTGAATACAATAAAATTAATCGAAAGTTAATTAACTATATTTCGTTAGCTGGTATCCACTGAAAACAATATAGGTGGGTTATTATACAAACCAAAATAATAATAATATATAAGGGCTTATAAACAAAGTTTTTATAGCGGTTTAATTTGGAGTTTCCCAGAAACACAATACTTTTATAATTAATGTTACCTGACAGCTACTTATCGCCATCTAATATTCTTTAATATATAATTTGATAGGCTAATTTCCGGTGATTGAAACTAAAAGGAAACAGGTTAGCCGATTTTGACAAAAAACATTAATTTTAAGGGTTAGAGGTCCAGAATGTCTGTAAAATTAATAGCCTAGAACTAAAACCAAAATTTTCTATCTTTTCCTTCTTTGTGGTTATGGCTTATCTGTACAATAATTCTGTGTTCACGTCTCTATGGAAACTCTTGAGTAGTGTAAGTGAATCAGTAAATAAAATATTCCTCATTGGTTGGACATAATAACTCTATTCTTACTTGATTGGTCCGGTGCAACAAATGGAGAGCTGGGAGGAAAGTCGTTTTAAAGCTATCATCGTGGCTTAAAGGGGGAAAATATACCTTTTGATTCAAATTAAACACCGAAAGTAAAATATCTATTCAAAGTTTATAGCCTTTAACAAGTAAACTTATAACTTGAAAGTCAAATAATGGTTTAGTAGATATTTCTTGATGGGAAGTTTAGAATATATTTCAGTGCAGTATAATCTGCAGCCATTGCTGCAACGATCCACTAGTGTTTCTACTTTAACCCACGTGACTGAGCACCCGGCCTAGATGTCAAGTTCATTTAGTCTGGTTTGCCAGCGGCTCAAACCCGGGAGGCTCTAGCCTACTCGGGAGGTTTTTTTCATAAAGATTTTTTCACTCTCCTTCCACGCAAATGCGAATATATTTACCCTAAGCCCTCTCCTCTGCTCAACTAGCGTACAGTAGCCCCGTGGCTTCTTTGGTGCTGATTGACAGCTCACAGCTAAAAGATTTGAAAAGTTACCAGACCAAATTATGTATCCCCACGCCAAACCATATGATCTGCAAAAACATGTGTTTAGTAGTGGTCACTTTTGATGGTAAAAATTTAGGTATATACCTAAATGTTGAGTGTCAGAAGTCAGCTGTGAGCTGTCAGTCAGTACCGAAGAAGCCACGGGGCTACTGTAGCTCATTATTGCGTATAACCCGAACGTCTGTTAAGACTCGGTAGAAAAACAACAAAATAAAGATGATGCTTTTGATCAACTACATTTTTTTAATGTGCCGCGTCGTACTCCATGTTTAGGTTGTACCCGTAACAAACCTTGGTATTTTACTAAATGTAGGTCCTAGTAGCGTGCCAGCTGATGAGGTCACAGTGAGCTCCACAACTAGACATGTTTCTAGAATTGTGCGTCCGTTCCTGTTTCCAGCCCGGGGCCTGTCATAGCTTCATAATCTGGGACAAGCACGACATCCAGTCCCCAGCCGTTAATTCATCACTATGAATGGGTAAACCCACCAATGATAAATTCTTCGGCCATGCCGGGAATCGAAACAGGGATCCTTAGCCCAGTAAACAGACGGCCACCGACTGAGCGTAGCTGTCTCATCTATGTTTATAGAATCAGGAACTTAAATTTTCTTTGAAATCTAGAATACAAAGTTCGAATCCTTGATTCTTTCAAAATGAAATAACTAAGTTAAAATGAAAATATTTCAAATTAAAATTATAAAAAAGTTGTTTAAGGGACTAGGGGCACTGACAAATGATATTTTGTTTGTCATGTATATTACCTCATAAACAACAAAGATAACACTTTTTTTTGGTAAATTAATAATATTAATAAAATTGTATCCTTTTTGTGATTTTGTTATTCTATCGACTACACAAGCCTATATAATTCCTTTTATCATTGTTTTAAATTGTTACAATCAAGTAAAGGTCTTCATAATGGTATTATTATTATTGTTATTATTATTATTATTATATAGCACCGCGTCTTACTACCCGTTCGGGCTATACGCCCTAAGTACTAATTATGCCAATGGATTAGGAATTGGGAAGGTTGAATTAGAGGAAGTGAACCCGCATTTACGTGGAGGGAGAGTGGAAAATCATTTAGGAACTCCCCCCCAGTTCACCCGACCGAGATTCGAACCTCGATCTCCCCGTCCTCAGCAATCTAGCTCAACACGACTAGCGCGTTAGCCAACTACGCCACCGAGGCGGGTCATAATGGTATTATAATTTCCTATGAGATTTTTATGAATTAGAATCTCCCGGATTCCAGAGGAGTCGAACCTCCCATTTCTATCCAAAACCTAACGAACTCAATTTACTAGGATAAAATACACTAGTCGAGATTCGATTCAGAGACTCTTGGACTAAACTATTCACATCAATATGGCAGGCTGAAGAAGCAGTTTTAGAACGGTTGCCTGTTATGTAATATATTCTCGTATACATCTTTTAACGTGCCCATATAAATTTGAATGGTTACATGGATACGTTCTATTTTTATTTTCATGTAGGGCTAATATTTTGGTAACATCTTTTCATGATACTTCGGTTGTAAAAATGCTGCCTATATTTTATAAGAGTTTATTAGGTAAATTTCTGTCGTTTTAGAGGTTTAGGTAATGATTTAGTAGTACCGATGTTATTGTAAATTCCTGATTACTCAAAACATAAGGTGTTTTCCTACTCAGTTGTGGGACTGGTAAGATAATATAGGCTTCAAATTAACTTTGAACACTTTTTACTTTCTCGTAAAGAAAGTATTGTGAGCGTGAACATTTTCCACCTCGAAACCATTCATGAATATTTACCTTTTATTTGCTCTTGGATCCAAAAGATATCTTGAGATAGCGTATGTCCACATGTATATCTGTCCGTACCTGGAGCCTGTGCCTAAACAGTTTAGTGGATTTAGCTCCGAGTTTGTAAACATATGTTATGTGGTCATACATCGGTCAGATGTTTTTTTTTTTACTTTACTCTAGCCCTCAAATTAATGGTACCTAGTCTACTA
>CABEEJ010007319.1:0-31840 GCA_901482245.1 Timema douglasi | reverse complement strand
CACACACACAGTCGCACCAGGCCCTGCTTGTGAAAGTACCGTTGACAGTCACTCAAACTCGAACACTAGCTGAAAGTAGACATGTATGTTCAAGATGAAACGCTCAACTGGCCCTTTTAAAATCAAATATTTAGCACCGCGTCTTACTGCACGTTCGGTTTTAATATTTTAATTTTCAAAAAATAAATTATACGTGAATTACCCAAAATATTAGATTTTTCCTGTTCAATCCGAGCTTTCTATATACTGTCGCAAGTAAACTACGCTTATTTTATCTCAGATAAATAAATAAAATGCATTATTGATAATGTAAAAGAACAGTGAGTTTCTAATATATATTTATAATAAACTGCATGTAAAAAGCGAAAGAACATGGACAACACGGATCGTTTGTGTCTGTAAACTTTGTAGTCCGTAAAGAGTAGCGAAATTTCGGAAGGGGGGCGGTGGAAGGGTGCCACAATTCGTCCTGAAAGAGGTTATGAATACATTAATCCTCTCGGATTCCATATTAAAGGGATTTACATTTGATGCCCAAAACAATCAGTAGTGACGCAAAGAAAAGTTTTACAAATATAGCTCACGCCACGAAAAGTATACTTGAAATATTTATATATTAAATATGTATATATTTTTAGAAAATAATAACTGTATCGAGTTGTAGCATGTCAATCAGACAGATTGGACAGCTACAATTAAAAATCAACACTTTTATAATTTACGCAAGAAAGAAACTATGTTAATTGAATCTACCTCGAAGTTTATTTTCTCTGACTAGATGCAGTCTAATAAAATTATGTATCTCCCTACATTCAAACACGTGGTCGGTCAAAATATCATCCTTTTATAAATTCTGTACTAAATATCAAAGAAGAGGATTAATATTATTGTATTTATGAATAAAATGTGTTAACGCATACCCTTTGCTATTGAATGGTGTCAGATAAAGTTACATACGCTTGCCATGCCGTCCACAAGAAAAAAATAGTAATGTACATTTATATCACAAATTCTCATAAAAATAATAACGGATCCTAAATAATATAATCATACCAGATATATTTAAATATAAATTGCTTTCATTTCTACTCACCCTGTTAAGATGTTGTTTGATTGAATGGCCACATGGTAGAAGAAAATTATTAGAAGATGGCAACCATACGTGCTTACATTATAACACCTGGCTAAGGAAAGGAATGCGTATCAACTTTGACCTACTGACCCACTCTACGTCAAGAGTCTCTAGCGGTGAGCCAAGTTCCTCCTTCTCCCCACTAGTGAATTTTTCTTGTTAATTTTCTCTTTATGCCCACCTTCGTCCGTATTTCTCCTTTCTATGTTCCATTGCCTATTGTGAATGAACATCTCAGGAGGATGCAAAATAACGATAGAAGACATGCTCACTATTTAGGCAACATTATTAAAAACGAACTAATCTAAGTGCTATCAAACGGTATCAAAAAGGAAATCATTGCATTGATTAGAAAGCAAAGTATTTTTCAATCATTCTTGATTGCACCCCAGATATCAGCCGCACGAAACAAATGACCATGCTCATAAGATTGTTGGACATTGTGCAATCTTCAGGATCAGTGTCATTTCAGTCTTCTGTCAAAGAATTCCGAGAAAGCAGCCTCGTGAAAATAAAATAAAACTTTTTGGGATTTGTACCACTAACCGAAACCACAGGTGGATCAATGAGTCATGTTCTGATCAATCAGCTCCGAAGCTTGTTATTGTCAATTAAAGACCTACGAGGTCAGGGTTATGGTAACTGGAGCAATATGAAGGGCAAGGAAATAGGTCTGCAAAAGAAAATTTTGGACACTCATCCATGTGCCTTCTATGTCCCCTAAAATTCTTACACCCTGAACCTCGTGGTAAATGACACTGATTCGTGTTGCACTGAAGCAACAGCCTTTTTTGATGTTATAAAACAACAGTATGTATTCTTTCCTGCGTCTCCACGTCAATGGGATATACTGAAAACTCATATATCATCTTTGACTATAAAACCTCTGAATGATAATTAGTGGTCAAGCAGGATTGATGCCTCAGGTACCAGTTACCACATGTGTATGTAGCGTTCTTTGAAATTACTGAAGCTTCAAATCTCAAAGGATCTTCTGGTACCATGGCTAAAGTTGAAGGTCTTCTAAATAGCATAGCTTCATTTAAGTTTGTTGTGGCAATTCTAACATGGCACAGGATATTATTTCAAATCATTTTGATCAGTAAACTGTTGCAAGAGAAGTACTTTAATCTTGATAAAACAGTAAATGAGCTTAAGAATACAGAGGAATATTAAAAAAAAAACACATGAGGAGTGGCATGGAGTTTGAGAGAGTTTTGGTTGATGCTCGAGAGTTAGCTGAAGAAATCAATATTGAGCCAATTTTTTAGCCAAAGATAATAAAGAGGAAAAGGAAATTGTTCGCTTACGAATCAGAAGAGGGCCATCGCTGACCCCAGAGAGAAGTTCAAAGTAAATTACTATTTTGAAATATTGGACACGGCAATTAGTTATGTAAAAGAACGATTCACACAGTTGAATGAAATTGCAAGATTGTTTTCTATAAAATATAAGTGACTTCAAGATGAAAACTTCCAAAGGACTCATGGATTTGTGTATCAAATTGAAAACAGCTCCACCCCGGCGTAACCCTGGAGAAACCCCATCTTTTCTCAAGGAAATTGACATGGCAGGTCTTTGCTCTGAACTTTCAGGAATAAGTCATCGTATACAAAAACATGTGAAACCCGAATATGTGCTGAACTATTGACGCCAAAACACGTTAGAAAATGGTTTTCCTAATTTGTTCGTAGCTCTTCGTAACCTTTTTACTTTACCGATATAAGTGGCAAGTGCGGAGAGGAGTTTCTCAAAACTCAAATTAATAAAAACCTATCTGCGCAGTTTCATGAGCCAAGAGAGACTCGTGGGTCTAGCCACAGTTTCAGTAGAAAAAGATATGGCTTACCAGCTTGATATTAGAGATCTTATTAACGGCTTTACTAAAATAAAGGCAAGAAAGGTACCATTGGATTAAGAGAAAGAACCCAAAACACCATTGAAGTTAGAAGAGAGACATTTAAAAACGAAATAAAATATAATTAATACTGCCTAATTAGTGATTCAATGTTTGATGTGTTTTCTTGTTTAAGGTTGAATACAAGTTATTTTATATCTAATGCATTAATTCTTCTAGCCTGGATAACAGGGTGAGAGAGTGATGGTAGTAAAAGGGAGGGGGTTGCATTTTTAAGTTATCACATAGGGTGGCAAAACACCTAGAAATGGCCCTGGCAGAAGCTCAGAGAAGATCTGAGGCGCAGGCTCAGAACGGAAGATTTGGCTCTATTGGTTCACAGTGGGCAACGTAAGGAAGATGTTATTGGTGTGGGGGATGTGGTTTTGTTAGGAGATGACTCTACCAAACGCATCCAATGGCCTCTAGGAATTGTGTTGGACATGCACCCAGGAACGGATGGTGTATCAAGAGTAGCTAGAGTGAAGACAGCCACTGGCGAGAGAATCCGGCCAATACAAAGACTTATCCCTTGGAGCTCTCATCGAGTGCTATGAAGGATATGAGGGAGGGTATGCATCACAAGGAGAGCTACTACAATTAGCTGGGGCATTACACTTAGATAAGGTACTGAATGTTACTAAATTAGTTTAGCTTTATAGGTTCTTTTAGCATAGTCTGCTATGACTATGCTAAACTATGAGTGAAGAGTGAAGAATGACCATGGGCACGGGACGAATCCTAGATAGCTCAGTGGTAAGAGCATTGGCGTACTAAGCCGAAGGTCCCGGGTTCGATTCCCGTGTCCAGGTGTCATTTTTCAATTTTCAGATTATGACATCCAATGGTGTTCGCAAAGCTCTAACCATCATCAACACCGCTGGGGCAACCCCAGTGTTTAGCTGAGGAGTGTTTCTATAATCCATTAGAAACTATGTCAAGGTCATATGAACAACTTTTCCAGCAAAAATGGATCTCTTGAGGGCTCATTTAAGCTGGCCAACACTATTTTACGCTTGGCCATCGGTTTGTGGGAAATGTGATGCACCTAAGCAATATCTTATGCCATGTAAGTCACAAAAATCAGTATGTTTTTTTTTGAACGAACAAGTTGACTGCTATTATCAAATACCATAAGTTCTGGTAATCCAAATTGAGCAAATAAGACCATCAGGACTTGAATGGTGGCTGTTGTAGTTACCGAAAACATTTGGCAAATTTCTAGCCACTTAGAATAAGTGTCGATTATCATCAAATATGTTTTCCCATTTATGGGAGCCAGAAAATCCAAGTGTATACGTTTCCAAGGATTTTCTGGCCTTGGCCATGGAATAAGTTCACAACTGTCAGGGGAACCTTGTACTTTCTGGCATGGACTGTCCTAAAACCAAATTATCCATTTCCTCGCCAAGTCCTGGCCACCAAAAGTAATTTTTGACCATATGTTTGGTTTTAACCATTCCAAAATTTGGCTTAAGCATTTCTTCCAAAACCTTATTTCGTAAAACTAAAGGAATTACTATTCTGTATCCCCGGAAAAGGCATTCTTGATCTATATATAATTCACTAGATACTGAGTGAAATGACTTAAGTTTCCTATCTACTTATTTAGGCTATCCTATTTGAATAAACTATATTACTTTACTCAATATTTTATCTTTTACACTTTCTGAAGCAAACTATTTCTTATTCAAATATTCACTGTCTTCTGCATAGCTAACGAAATTCAATATAATACCTTGTGGTTGATCATACTTACTGATGCTTCGCGACAAATATTCAGCACAATTTTTCCTTGAAGGAACATATCCGATATCATAGTTGAAACTTGACAAAATTGCTGCAAAGTTTTTCAATCGATTTGCTGATAAAACTGTAATTCCACGCTTGGGGTCAAAGATAGTAGTGAGAAGTGTATGGTCTGTCTCCAAAATAAACTTTCTCATATAAAGATACTATGAAAACTTAAGTACTCCATAAACCAGGGCCTAGACCTCCTTGTGGTTCTGGAGGTAGTTCTTCTCTGTTTGGGTCAAGACTCTATATGCAAATGCGACAGGGCGTATAGCTCCTTCCTTGGTCTTTTGGCTCAGCACTGCTGAGATGCCCCTAGGACTTGCGTTAGTAGGCAGTATCAGCTCTATCCGGATCATAGTGATCCAAAACAGCGGTTGAGGTAAGTGCACTTTTAATTTGATTAAACGCGTGATTACATTTCCAGGCCCACTTCCATGAAAGCCCCTGTTTTAAGCAGTTCATACAAAGGATTTAAGATGACGGAAGCCCCCTTCAAGAATCTCCTCTAATATTCTACCATATCCAGAAATGACTAATTCACTGACTGAATTTGGTGTGTCAGCCTCTAGTACTGGTTTGACCAGATTTTGGTCTAATTTCAATCCATCCTTCCTAACTATGAGGACTAAAATTTTTATTTCTTTTTGTTGAAACATACACTTGATTATATTAGCAGTAAAGCCCCATTCCTTGAGCTTGGACAGTATCATATTCAACCTTTCATTAAGTTCCTCTATTGTATGGCCCCCTAACACAATGTCATCTTGCCAAACCACTACTCCTTCAATGCCTGCTATAACAGTTCCCAGGTTATGCTGAAACTCTTGAGGGGCTGGAGAAATACCAAAAGGACATCTGTTATAACAAAATAGACCTTTATGGATACTAATAGTAACTAGTTCTTTGGAGTCCTCAGTTAATTCCATCTGTTGAAAGGCATTTTTGAGGTAAATTTTGGTAAAATTAGCAGACACTTGCATTGAGTAAAATATATAATTTACATGAGATAGGGGATGCCTGTATACTTATAAATATGGATTAAGTGTTATTTTATAGTCACCACACAATCTGACAGTCCCATCAGGCTTAACTAGAGGCACTATTGGTGTTCCTCATTTACAATATTTAATTGGAGATATAACACCTGCATCTTGAAACCGTTTAAGTTCTAGCTCTGCTTTAGGTTTTAAAGCAAATATAATGTTTCTTGGTTTGAAAAACTTTGGTTCTACCGAAGGCTTCAACTTAAGGGACATTTTTGCCTCATTAAAATTGCCCAATTTGTCGGTAAACACCTCTGGGTACATCTGAATCATTTTATTTTTGAGGTCAACACTTTACATCAATAATTGGTTCACTTGACTGAACTTGAAAGCAAATACATATATGAAGTCTCTCCCCAAGATAAGAGAGCCCCCATTAGGTATAACATGGAAAACTGTTTTACCTACCCTTTAAAAGCAACTGAAAGTGAACATCTGCCTAGCGGAATTATTTGCAGGTCTTCAGTGTAGAATTTAATTATCTCGTTTTTAAGTACAAATTGCAAATCCTGAAAATTTTTCTTGTATAACCTTTCCAACATAGAATTGCAGGTAGCCCCAGTGTCTAGCTGTCCAATCATTTGAACACTATTTAGTGTGGCCTCAATACTGAATGGTAACCTCTGAACATCAGTGAGATTGAGGTTAAAAAAAAACTAAATGTTTCCTGTCCTCCCTCCCCTTCCTGTGTTTCCATAAGGTTAGAGGTGACCCGCTTGAATTTTGAAGGACACATTCTTTTGAAGTGCTCCCTACATTTACAAATTTCACAAATATAATTGCCAAATCTGCACTGCACTGTTGAATGATTTGTGTAGCTGCAAACAGCACAAGGATAATGGGAATCAAAATTCTATTTGGGAGAACGATTAGTCCTTCCCTATTGACCAGCGGCCATTTTGAAAATTTCAGCTTCCCTTTTAACATCTATATCTTCGAAAACTATTCTTACAGCAATCACCTGCTGAGTGATCTCCCTAGTTTTGCTAATGGTTAACTTGTTGGGGTCCTCGGCAAATAAGCGTTCCTTAACTTTGTCTTTTATACCCACCACAAATTTGTCAAGAAGCGCCAAATCTAGGTGTGTTCCAAACGTGCAACTGGAAGCCAGATGCTGAACTCTAGCGGCCCAGTCTACTACTGATTCTTTAGACCCATCACATGCATTATAAAATTCAGATCTTTCCTTAAAAACAAAAACCACAGGTGAATAATATGCATATAACAAACCTATCAAATCCACATACCTTTTAGTTTCAGGAGTATCTGGCACAAATCTGGCATAAATCTATTAACAACTTAAAAGCAACCTGGTTTAGATGACTCAGTAGCCTTTCACACTCTTTAGCTTCCAATACATTAAACTTAATAAAATTCACCAACTTCCTCTTGAAAATATACCAGTCGTCCTCAACGGGTTAAATTCCCTATGATGTCCAATATAACCAGCCATGGCTGACATTAATATTGACGAGCTAAGTTAATTGAATCCCATCCCCGTTGCCAATATAATGTTTCTAAATTAGTTTAGCTTTATAGGGTCTTTTAGCATAGTCTGCTATACTTGCTTTTTATTTTACATGAAATCAATAAATCATTACATTTGAACACAACTTCCTGGTTCACTGCTCACAAACACCATGATGATGACCAACATATGTTTTACCATGTCATATACTACAGACATTATAGCATTGCTTAAGGTATTAAAGTTAAGGTCCAATCACTGAACATGCCAGGTACAAGAAGTGGTTACAATAAGAGTGAGGTGAAATATTCAAATTCCAGAATGTTTGAACTTGTTTATCTTAGTTTGTTTTGAATTTTCATTATTACTATTGTATCAATGTGTTTTATATGATATTGTGTTGTAACTTTATATCTTTTCAATCAAAATTGGCAAGGCGGGAGGATATAGTGAAACGTACCTTACATGTGTAGTAAGGTTTAATTAGGTTAGAGTTATTGTTGGGAATTCAGTATGCACTACACTAGTGTATTATTGAGATGTTTTGTGAATGTAGTCTTAGTGCTGAAATGTTGTTTTTCACATTGTTGTGTCAAATTGGTCCAAACCTCATTTCATAACACCTGGTATTGTGGCTTGGTTGCGAGTGTTTATGATTGAGGTGATACCTTTTTCGTGTTAACTTGATATGTGATAACTATTATAATTATCTACTCGAGCCTTTGATCTCTATACTAGATGGATATATATGGCTGAAATTTTCGAGCTGTTGTTTGTACACCAGTGTATAGGAGAGAAGTAGAGATGGGAAAAACAGTGATTTTACGATATCAGTGAATACAGTGACTGTGATTTTAAAATATCGGTGATTTATACCAGTGATTTTTCACTGCTAGTATTTAGCTGCTGTCCGAGTAGGCGCGTACAATCGAGTATCGAATATCGAGTAGGAGTATGGAGTATTTCTGAGTACTGGGTATTTACTATTTACTCGAATAATCCCATGACATTCGGTTGTCGGTTGGAACTTGAAAGGAGAACTAATTACTTGGAAGTTTGGCGGCTTGCAATGGAATTCGATACTTAAAGACTTAACATAAGCTCTTTCTGTCGGCACTGACATTGACATTATTGACATTATTGACATTATTGACATACAGCTACCTAATATCCTGGTTTCGTGTTGCCTGACTAATGTACAGTCAATACAAAAGTATGCGTTTTAAGAAGTTTAATACAATTGAAAAATAAAGAAATAAAATATGTTATTTAGTATTTTATAGTGAAATGTTATGTAATTTGGGCAAAATTAGTGGTCCAACAAACATTATGTTAAACTTGAATACCAATATTAACTTATTTTACGTACTATGAGAAACTCTTGTAATTGTGTAATTTATTTAGTGATCTATTTCACTACAATTAAAATTTATGTGAGATTAAAAATGAACATAACATAATGGTGATTTGTTTAGAAAACGTTTGGAAAGCAGGTCATATATTATATTATTGTAGTGTTATTTTATTTTAAATACCGTACATATAATAGTAGATGAGCTATACATCTATTAGAAGCAAATAAACCTATAAGATGCTAGAAAATATTTAATCAATTATTATATAAACACACTTTAGATTAGACTATAGGATGATGAGGATCATCAACGCATTGTAAATAATATATTAAGGTTTATTTCTATTTTTTCTATTTTGTTACTTATTTTAATTCATTATTTACGATTTTGGGGATAGGATCACCGAAAAAAAGAAATGATTTTTTTTCGTAGCCTACTTTTAAAAAGAATCCGAAATGTGATTTGCTTAGTAAGCTAAGCTTGCTTTTGAATTTTGCTCTTAACAACAAATGTTTTGTATTGAAAATGCATGTGAAGGAAACATTTAAACTATTAAAGTCATTTTTACGTAGCAATCTTATACTGTTTTTGATAAATGAGCTCTAAGAGATCAAGTGTTTTAAATAGAAATAACACGTAAAACATGCCAGTCAATAAGGTCGATTCTCAATTAGTTGGTAGAAAATAAAAAATAAAAGAATAACAAAGGCCGTGAAGCGAGTATTTATTCGAGTGTCTAGAAAAAGAAGCAATACTAGCTCCGTAGCTCGAGTATTGCGAGTATTTTGAGTATTGTGAGTATTTTGAGTATTGTGAGTATTTCGAGTATGCGAGTATTGCGAGTATTGCGCGTATGTGAATATCTCCGATCACTGATATCTCAATCACCGATACTTTTGGGATCGAGTAACTGGGAGTATCAGTGATCAAATGGTATCGGTGAAAAAATCACAGTCAGTGATATATCGCCCATCTCTAGAGAGAAGGAATCCTTCGGGTATCTCTTTCTCTCCTACTCACATAGGGTACAAGGCAATGTGGAATATATGAGATACATCAATGTATGATTAGTTAAATGAAGTAACTGTTTTAATAACAGGTTTGAAGGACATAACCAAGTTTGACACTTGTGGTTTATTTCTTTAAATAAGTTGAGGTGTGTCATTCAAACAAATGTAATCAAGTTTTAAGATACCTTTTCTCGTTTGTCGAACTTTCAATATACTATGGCTTCTGAAAGCAATATACAAGCTAAGAGCCACATTTAAATATACGGTATTGTAGTCTTAGCAGAATGTAAGCAGCATGGATGCTAACTACATATTTTAATATATTAAAGCTTGTATTTATTGTAACAATTTTAATTCATTTAATATCAGTTTATTTATTTTGTTCATTTTTTATGTTTATTTAGAGTTTTATTATATTATTTTGTACTGTCGAGAGCTTTGGTGGAGGTCAACAGATGTAGCAGTTGCGTACACTACTTTTGTAACCACGTATCCTTATTATATAAAGTACATTCTTATTTCTTTGTCGATTTCGACAACCCAAGACAATACCTTCATTTTTTTTCCTTTATTATATACATAACAAGGATATTTTTATTGTGCAACGAGGGAGCATTTAAACATCGTTTTTGTATGTTCCATGCAATCCAACGGTGCTGCTCTCTAGCGAGACCAACGAGAACCCCAAATATCTCTGAACGAAAGGAAATTTAAAAAAACTATTTTAACTAGTTTATTACTAATTTGGTACTAAAGGAAGTTTACTACAATAATTTTTAATAATCTCCGGTGAAGCTTCTATTTTCTAATTATGACTTCCAAATTTTTACCCACATTAAGAGAACCAGTTTATTTTTCAAGTCTAATGAACTAGCGTATCCTCGATTGGCACTTTGCTCTGATTTTTAAACAGCCACGTGAGGTTCGATGGGTAATTTTTTTAAAGAAAGAACATCTCTCACACCTGGCGGAGAGTTTGAGCTCAAAAATGTTACTAATAAAGGTCTTCTACAAGGGTCAATGACACCCAGGAAAGGACAAAAGGAATTCAACGCTCAAGCAGAGCTGAAAATCACGCGTGAGAGTTGCAAGACACCTGAGCAATGTACTAATAAAAATTGAGTTGTTTTACCTTGAGATGCAGACAATTGGTGAGAGCAATCCAAGATATTTTGCGATCAACTTAATTTTTACTACAAACCAAACTAAATAATTTTTTAAAGATATATGTTCTGGCCAATTATTATTATTATTAGCACCGCGTCTTACTACCCGTTCGGGTTATACGCACTTATGCTAATGTGTTATGGTAGGGTGATTGTGAGATGAAATGGAGGACCTACAGTTTAACGTGGGATCCGAACCACGGTGGAGGCCTGCAGGTCTATTATGAACATTCGACGCAAAGTTAGCTGCTACCGCTAGTTAACTTCACTTTAGAGGAAAATATAGCGTTTGGGTTATTATGACCACCACACTTTGTATCGTCCGCTAGTTTTAGCTTCGACTTTGCTTCTAGTGTTAACGCACAGAATAAAATCAGTTTGCGTCAACAGTTGGCAACACTTTTCCAAAGAATATTACCTTTTAAGAAGTTAGAGGCTAGAAATTAGGTAAATTTATTTCAAGAATGCTGGTATTCATGAATGAACATTCATCATTTATTTCTATTTTCCCAAACAGCTGATCTCAAGTCACATTATTTGCAAGAAAGATTAACCCAACTTAATTTAATAAATCTCTTGCATAATTTTGTTTGCTTACGATTTGAAATGAAAAAATACTAGGCCTACATTATTCAATACATAGAACATATTGTAGTCAAAAAATCATGTGAACTATGCATTAAAATAGTAATGTCACACGGGGAAATGAATAAATTAGTATGAAAAGTTGGCTAATAAAGAAACAATGTTTTTTGTAAGATGTATGCTTTACGACCCAATGCTTTATTCTTCATATATTCATGTTGATACTGGAACAAGGGTGTTTTATTCCATTAATTTAAAATCATTTCAACAGTTTATAATGTAGACCTCTCCTTATATTTAGGCCTATTTTAATTAAAATAACTTTAATTTATAACTAAAAAAATATATGTCTTATAAAATTTTGTCTCGAAAACAACATTTATCATACAGTAAATTAATATTTTGTATTTTGGCTTTATAAGTAGGCCTATTTTAAAACCATTCCCGATTTTGTCGAGTCAAAAAGTGAACGTTCAAAGATATAGGCCTAGAGTAAGGTGTTTAAAATTTTATGTTTGATTGACTTGAGATTAAATAAAGAAAATCACCTATCTATGTGGTACTCCACTTGAAAATATATAGGCCGACTTTGTGCTAATTTTATTAATTTACAGAGTTGAAAAGGTTCTCACTTTTGAGATTGAATTAAATATGCGGTGTGAATATCTTAGAAAATAAAACTAGTTATTTAAAGTTGATGAAAGTAATCAAAATCTCCCAAAAAATGTGTTCACACTGAATTTTTTCGACAACTTTATGTCAAAGTAATCGGCATTTATACCCAGTTGTCTGACTAGGTTAACATAAAAAATTAACGAGAGGGTGGTTTGGATGGCTAAAAATAATAAAATGCATTCTTTATTTAAAGGGAGTTCTTGAGACTTTAGTTAAGTGATTAAGAATATAAAAATATTATATTTCTTTATAATGAGTTGTTTGCAATCTATTCACTTCAGTATAACTAGGCCTAACAACTAATTATTGATTTCAGTTAAATTTAGTGAACCTTTTATGATTAAAAAACCTAGGCCTAAGCCATACCACATGTAAACATTAAGCTAGGGCCTATTTTGGTTTTTCCAGTCTTGGCTGCAATATTTCATATGCCTACAACTCACATTAATGTGGAGAGCAGCTACTACTATATGTACGATTCAGTTTAAATAGAATTACATTATTAATGTTTTATTGAGGCTTATTAGACAAATTAGTCCTACCTATTTATTACCTTGTCAACAGAATGATCAGTGTGGTGATGGTGACTAATAATGCAATTTGATAGTGTGATGTTTCAAAGAAAATATTATTTTAGCATTCAGTATAAGCGTACTATCCCTACATTATGATATAGGCCTATTTAAAGTTAGATTATGTGAAAAACACACAAAAAAGTTTTGGGATTATTATATTGGGCTAATGCGATGGCAAGTTTAAATAATGTAACACAAAACACCTAATAAATTACAAAAACAAGCAAACATAACCTCGTAACGCAAACCAAAGTACAAGTAAAATGTCTGCGCAACTTAGCGTCACGCTACTAGGAAAATATTTGCGCCCGCAAGGACTTTGCTTTCGCAAAGTGGTCGGCCATAATAACTTTTGACGCAAAGTCTAGCGTCTCTCTGCTAACGGTCGCAAATTCGTTTTGCGTCGTGGTCATAATAGCCCTGCTGGCATTCCCCACATTCACAAGATGTCTTGTCAGAGGTGAAGGAAGGGTTTGGTAATCGGATAAATATGAGCTGGGACTGAGGATTGAACCCCGGCCGCCAGCACAGAAGTCTGACACCTTACCCCTAGACCGCCAGGTCACCATCTGGCCAATTAATTGACAGCAAGATTTGCTAATAAAGTGATTATTTTCCATACTGAGATTGATGTTTTTTTCCTCCCAATGAAATGGAGGCCATTTGAAACAATACAAACTTTTGTTTACTAATTATTTATTTTTACCTGTTGATATTTAACTCTATTTTATTTCAAGAATCTATTATATTAAAATAATATAAAGTTTGTTATCCTATAAAGGAATACAAGTAATAACTTTTCACCTAATTTGACTACAAAATATTTTTTGAAATTAAATATTTGGTTATATTTACCAGTATATATTAGTTATGTTTTTAAATGGATTTCTATAGGGACATTATTATTTACTTCGCTAATAGATTATATAGAAAGTTTAATTAAGTGGCTAGTAGGACCCTTATGGCCTACTAGTTTTAAGACTGATACTACTACTACTACTACTATACAATAGAGAAGCCTTTAGAAGTTTAGGTAATGTGTTAAGTTGATAACTTTATAAAGCCTGGAGTTTTTACGAGACAAACGCTTTTTTTAGTTTTCCCTTTACCCGCCTCGGTGGCGTAGCTAGCTAAGGCAGATATATACAAAATCCTGCCTTAGGTTGATGCGATTTAATAAATTTAGTTTTAAAAAATCGATATCTTTTGCTTACATAAAAAGTAATATAAAAACACCACAGAAGGAAAATGAGAATTTTAATTCAAAAAACTATCCTAACGCTAGGAATTTAAAATTTCTTGTTTCAATCTCCCTTGAAATAATAGATCTTGATATTGAACTGAATCAAAAATTTCAATCTTGCACACCCCTAGATATTTACAAAATCGAATCGAGCTTTGAACATTTTTGTAACTTATTTCATAGGTATATTTTGAAAAAATTACATATATAAATTATGTTTTGTTTTAAAAATCTAATATGATCTACACAATGCTCAAAGATATTTTTTTTAAACAGAATTTGTACTAAAATGGAAAATCAAGTTATTATTACAACATGTAAATCAATAACTACAGATAGTTTACATTTTAAATATTAATGGTACATTTTATCACAAATTACAAAACTTGAGCACAAATGTGTATTTTAAAAGTCAATGAATTTTTCTGCAAATTTTTGTAGTAATTAAAGATAGCCTTTATAAAACTGAAGATCAAGTTGACAAACATTCAAATTATTATAGACAAAGATTTAAGTTCTTCACACTACCCCTAGCATGGAAGAATAATCAGCCATATTAAATATTTACAATATTTGAGATTTATTCAAAAAGAATGATAGTCCTACCACTAGTGAATAAAATATACAAACTCAAATCACTTATGGACATAATACACTTCTTATAGATTGAGAATCAATATTAGCAGCAAGCATTTTAATTAATAACATTCATTGTGGATACAATATAATTTATTAAGATTTTCAAAAGAATGAAGCATCTAGTTTTATGTGACTCGTTGCACTAGAGTAATAATAAAATTAGAAACAATAGTTTATTCTTCTTGCGACCTATGTAATGTAAAGCGAGGCATATTGGTGAAATTACATTGTAAAGTTCTGTGTAAAGTCATATTCAATCGTAGGAATAACTGCCTGAACAAACTTAAGGAAAATAATAAGGTACATGTGGACTCCGAGCTCTCCCCCACCTTCCATAACAGTCTGAATGATTTTCTTCATTACTTCAGCATGCCTTTAACATAATAACACATAGAATGTGTTAGTGCAAGTAGAATTGTTTACAATATAAAGTAAGTCCTCGAATGGTGCTTAAATAAAATGTATTTTTTTAAATCTATATATTTGTTTCAAATAATAGTTAAAGCTAAACAATATCTGCTTATTAAAATAAAACTCTAAAAAATAACTTGCGTTCAATGCAAAAACAAGCAAAATGGTGACGGCACAATAAGCTGTGTGTCCGCTTACTATGATCACCATTTATTTGGTTTAAAGTGGCACTTGATGGATGGTGTTCCAGGTTGTAAGTTGAAGTTACATAACAATATTTCTTAAGGTGTTATACAGTAGCCCCATGGCTTCTTTGGTGCTGACTGACAGCTTATGGCTTTGAAGAGTTACCAGGCCAAATTATGTATCCCTACACGGAACCATATGATCTGCAAAACCATGTGTTTAGCAGCTGTCAATTCTGACAGTAAACATTTAGATATATACCTAAATGTTGACTGTCAGAAGTCAGCTGTGAGCTGTCAGTCAGCACCAAATAAGCCGTGGGACTACTATATATATTAAGTGAATGTTTCTTTTACCCTCAATTCTCAAAATATTTAAGTTAGTCCCTCCTTACTTCACATTTCAAAAACAACATCCAGATAAATAGAAAGAAGAGTCAATGATGAGTCATACCAGAATCATAATCGAGCAAAGATAAATAGCATTGTTTAAGATACTCACGATTGTCGAGCTCAAGAAGCAATTGAAATTATTTGTAATAGAATTCTATTTTTAGTAAAGTTGTACAAATTGTGTTGATTAAGCAGGAAAAACATAGATATATGATGTAATATAATAATAATATAGGTACTATAATTTGATTTATATGTGAAAAGATTGGTAATAATAATTACAAGTTATGATATTTTATAATGACAAATATGATACAATCATTAAAATTAAAACAAATATCTAAAAATTGTGGACTGAGTCAAATTGCATTAAAACAATGTTATGATAGGATGATGTACATGCATGTATTACGTGTTTTGTATTAAATTGGGAATTAAACAGAATAGTTGTGAGAATTTAGAAAATATAAAGAGTAAAATAAGTTGTGTAAAAATTGAATTCCATCCTTATCTGTAATTTCCCACAATTTTTAGATGTTTGTTATCATTTTAATGATTGTATCATATTTATCATTATAAGAGATCATAATTATTATTACAAATCTTTTCATATATAGATCAAATTATAGTGCCTATATTATTATTATATTACATCATATATCTATGTTTTTCATGCTAAATTAAAACAATTTGTACAACTTTACTAAAAATTAAATTCTATTACAAATAATATTAATAACTTTTTATTAAACTATTAAAATGATTTTCAAAATCGTTATTGAAAGCTCAAATGAGGTTCAAAAATCCCAGTACTGCTTACTTTGAGAGGATACTTGATGTTGTACCTTTAAGTAATTGCAATATTTGAATAACTAGGCACTCACTTGCAAGGATGAACTGATGCCATGGGTGGGCCAGGAATATGAGGGTGTGTTTCCATTGTGACAGTTTTCTTGGCATGGTCTTGACTTACATCTTCATACATCTGTTCTACTGTCAAAGATCTACGGTTCTAAAAAAGAAACATTTAAGACTAAGAGTTAATTTTAAGAAAAAATTATCCATTAATGCATCCATAAAAAAAAGTGTAAAGAAAGCTTGCTTAAGCTAAAATGAGGTGGCAAAAATTAAAAGCCAATTAAAAAGTTTAAAGGGCATACAAATAATCTGGAAACATTTTCAACTAGTAAGGAGAGATGTGAGTTCAATAGGTTTTAAATAACAAATTTGAAATAAATATATTTGATTAAAATAATGACAAATTAGAGGATTTGATTAAAAAATAATAATGGGTCATAAACATAGACACAGTTATTAATGGTCAGTTAGTTTTAGTCAATGTATGATAAACTAAATGATATGGTGCACAGTACAGACTTTCTCTCTCTTTAATTTAAAATAGAAACATTTACTAGAAAGTCTTAAGATTTGTAAGACAAAATAATATACATTGTTGCTGAAACACACTACCAAAGAGCATAAATGAATACACACTCTTAGAAAAACATTAAGAAAAGAGGATTATCTCTGTCCACCAAAGAGCATGACAGTCAATTACATATTTCAAAGTACTCCATAAAAAATAAATTCCAAATTAAATATTTTTACTTTTATTAGTACTCTTTTACAATGATAAGTTATTTATTATCTCAAATATTTGCTAAAATATGATAGAAATTATAAATTTCTGCTTCTCTAAAGTGCCCTAACAGTAATTTTCACGAGAAAACAAGAATTGCCATTTTGTGTGTATTGTTAAACAATGCCGAGATACAAAATGTAATAAAATAGTTTTATTTTCCTTAGCACCGCATCTTACCTTGTTCGAGTAATACGCTAATAAAGATAGTTAAAGATGATTTTGATAAAATCGATTTTACTTATTTTTGCCCTTTAGTAAATAACTCTTAACTTTAGACTTAGATATCTAATTCCAAAAACAAATTGAGGGAGACTTATGAAAAATACGACTATTTGACCATCGAGACATTGGTCCCACTGTTGATCGACATTTCTAACCAGTCCGCATCTTCCTCCCCATCTTATTCTCTCGGTTTTATCCACAGCAGCCAGTTGGTTTGGTAGAGCCTCTTAGATTCATTTCGGGGTTATTTAATAATGGTGGCGGTTGGGAGACTTTTGAGAATAACAAGAGGTTATACTATGTAGAGATTGAATTAAATGTTGTATTTTTAGCCAGCTGACCCTACAAATATACTATTACATGGTCCATTTATCACATGTTAAAACTAAGCATGGCATATAGTATACAAAAAGATTAATTTAAACTTTAAGACAGAGTTGTATTGTTAAAGATATGATAATTCAACCATGCGGGGCCTCCATCCACCATGGTGGTCTCCCTTTCCTTCCACCCATCTCTAACACCCTAAAGCCTAAACAAAAGTAACTGCTATTAGTGAAATACCTCTTAGCGCATCTTTCTAGCTCGCGTGCTAACCGGTAAGTGTCTCCCAGCCCGTCCTTACAACTCATGTGTTAGCCAGGAAGTGTATCGCATCTAATACTTCCTTTCTCAATATAATCAAAAACAGATGCTAAATACTAATATGCTGATTGGCTAGCTGTTCGCACCAAACCTCCCCTTTCCACTTTGAGGCCATAAGTGCAGCTAACATGTGCATCTCACAGTTTCCGGGTACAAATAAAATAAAACAGCACGATGCTTAAAAGTCAAAGACTTAAAAATGATGTTTATGAATTTAAATTTAGAATATTTGTTGCTTACAGCTTTGATTATGATTTAGGCTACTTATTATTAACATGAAACCCCACTCTTTCTTATACTTAAACATTTGAATATAACTAATTTAGTTGAGGTGTGCAAAGTCCATTTTTTCAATTCGTAGCGAACTCAAATCAAATATATGAAATATTCTCAAAGCCAAGTTCGAATAGTTTATTTAGTTTGTTTTATTCTTGAAAAATTGTGAGATATTGGCTATTTATATAACTTAATGCGCTAAAATTACTTGAAAAATGTATATTTCGCGATTGTTTGTAAAATTTTGTGTGACTCTGACAAATCAATGCATTTCAATTACTTCAGATTTTTTCCATAGGAATATTAATTTTCAATGTACTAAACATCTCAGAGTGGCTTTAAATGAACATAAATTAAGTATATTAGCCGTCTATATTTTTATTGGCCAAGCTTTGAAGCTGAATTTTTTTTTTAAGTGAAGTCAAAGCTGATGTTTGTTTCGAAGCTTTGTACACTCCTATAATTTAGTTATATTAAATACAGATTAAATTATGCCTAGAAAAGAATAATATATTGTAGATGCTGAAGGCTAATTATTAAAATAGGCTTAACTAATTGGAAAACAATAATGTACAATAAGTATGGCATTCTCAGTATCTTGATAATGTTAACATGATTTCTAATAAACTTAAGGGGGTGGGGGATTTGGTAAAACTATATTATATAAACTGTTATATATGTCTTTGAATATTATAAATACTAGGCCCTTGTAAGCCTATTACATCAATCAATAATGATTTTTGGTGTTTTAAGAATGGTATTAACTTAACAAAATAAACAATGGCAAACTAATATAATATATAAATGAAATGGCCAAAAGCTATGAGCCTAAAACCAAGGCCGTAGCCAGGGGGGGGTTTTGGGGGTTCAAACCCCCCCGCGAAATTTTATGAACAAAATATATATAGCTTTATTTATGGTTCAAACGATATAAAAATTAAAATACAAATACAAATTAGGCGGCTGTGTTATTATAAAAAGCACTTCAAAGAGCTTCTAGAGGTGTTAAATATTTAGAAATTTTCCTAGCGTTCGGCATTTTGGGGGTTATTTTACCATAAAAAACCTCACAGAGCTTCAAAAAGTGTTTAATATTTAGAAAATTTCCTACCCTTCGACAGCTACGGGGTTATTTTATCATAAAAAAACACTTCAGAGAGCTTCTAGAACCGTTTGTCATTTATAATGTTTTTTTTATCTTCCAGCAATTGGGGGATGTGCTCACCAAACCCCCCCTGAAATTATTGGCTGGCTACGGCCTTGCCTAAAACCCTAACCACTTTACAAGGCACTAGGTACTAAGTTTTAGCCCTATTGGTAAAATAGTTTTTAACTCTTGGCCAAGATATAGATAGACAGAAAGACAAACTTGCAAAAAAAAAAAAAAAATAACTCGTTTAGTTTCAGGGGGGACATGAAATACCGACATTTATCAAAATCTTGAGTTAAATTTATTTTGACGATCACAATACTTCTCTCGCTGAGAAAGTAAAAATATCATTCAAACTTGTTGTCAATTAAGAAATATTGTTAATTTATAATTCGTCACCCGAGAATGCAAGTGTTCTATGTCCAATTTTTCACTTTTGTGTAAAAGAGCATTGAAGTTTGACCTTGTGTATAAAACCAATGTTACTAGAAGACAACTCGAGCTTGTATCTTCTTAAGTAATTATTTAATAATCTCAATTTCACCACAGGTGGATCATATGCATTCTAAATAAACGTATACACCAAATATCTCAAATTTAACCATTTTGGAGATAGAACACTTGCATTCTCGGGTGACGAATTCTTAAAACATTTGATGTCGTCAATTAAATTCCCAAAGATCATAATTTTGCAGTTGGGGTCTTAACTAGCCCCAAAAATAAGATTAACTCCCTAGGGATGTGCGAAGCGAATCTTGAAACTTGTGAATAAAAGCCGGAGTCAAAGTTACCTAGGATTTTTGTTGTTGTCACTTAACACCACTTTTAATTTCTAAATTAATTATTTTTCTATACCTTGTCAGAAACAAGGGCCAGGAAAATTTTCTTATTTGTTACCTAGAGACTATATTAATAACTAATGCACACAGGCTTACTAATAAGCGTAGTAACTTATCAATTAAGTTTTATTTTGAAAATTGAAAAATGGCACCTGGACATGGGAATCGAACCAGAGACCTTTGGCTCGATTTGGGTTTGATTCTCGTGTCCAGGTGTCATTTTCCAATTTTCAGAATATGATATCTAGATGGAGTAATCCTTACTAAAAAGTATAAATAATAGCTTTGGCTATTTGATTCTTAATTAAGTTTTAATTCTTGCTTACATCGTGGAGCTTATAATATTATTTTGAAAATTTTACATATGCATGCATTTTTATCCGCATTTATCTGATAATAATTATAAATTAAATTGCATTTTTGTTTCCTACTTTTCGTATCAGCCATTTTGAATAATAAAGAGAATGCGAAGAAGATATGAAAACATTCTGTGTCAGAATGCACTTGTAAATTTGTCACTGATAATTTCAAAGAGAGAGAATATTAAGGACCAAACATTAGACGCGAGCTGCGATAATAGCACAACTAAAGCGCTTTCTCTGCTTCATACCAGTGACAATGTTATTTCTTTATAGGTATTTTTATTTTTTACAAATTATGTTGGTGATAGTGAATATAATATATTAACATTCACTTACCTGTTTTTGATCCATGCTCACGTTGTGTTGGTTAAATTACTAGTCATTGTTAAAATTCTATTTAGTAACTGTTTTAAAATTATCAAATATTGAAAAATGAAATATTTAGTGAGATTAAATTAAATCGTTTGATAATTTATCGAAGTCTTATTGTTCCTTCAAAATATTTCGAATATGCGAAGGTTATTGTAGAGTCGAAGTCGAAGCCAGGCAAAGCCGAAGGATATTTGGCCTTAGACTTTATTTTTCGAAGCTTCGCACACCATTATAACGTAATATAAGTAGCAAATTCACTACAAATATAACAAAGAAAATAAATTTTTGAGGCATTGGATTGAGGCCTCACTCAAATTCTTTAAAGTCTTTTAGAGGTAATTTGTAGGGGTCTGCGAGCTTTAGTTTTTTCATTTGAGTCAAGTTCGAGTACAGGCCTATTCATAATTTTAAAATGTTAAAAAGTATATTAAAACACATGTTCTTGAAATGTAAATAACATTCATTTTTATAAACAGTAAATACTTTTGAAAAAAAAAGGTAAATTATGTAAATATTGGTTTTTAAATTAGAAATAACACTTATAAAACAATTTAAAAAACAAGAACACTCAAATAAAAATCTAATAAAAAAATGAATAATTAAAATGGTTTCAACACTTATGCCTTTAAGCACATTTAATGCCAGGCCTCCACCGTGGTTCGGATCCCACCTTAAACTGTAGGTCCTCCATTTCATCTCACAATCACCCTACCCTTACATGTTAACGTAAGTGCGTATAACCTGGGGTAGTAAGACGAAGTGCTAATAATAATAATAATAATAATTTAAAGACTTTAAAATCACACTGACAAATATAAAACAAAGTTAATAAAATGAATAATTGCATGATGGCTCGGAAATGTATAACAAGATAGTGTAGAAACACTGTACAGTGATGTAAAGTAAGTGATAGCGAAGGAAGCCAACCTGAAAGTATAGTTAGGTTAAGCCTAGATATAAAAAAAACACACTTCTCTCTTCATGTCTTCTTAAACTTTTATACTTCCCACTTTTTCAAACTTCCACAGTTGCACATGTATAATTCAAAATGGACGATAATATTGAATAAATTTACTGGTCGAAAGTGGTTTTAAAGCTCTATTACGTTATTAATGTGAAAATTGAAATAAATTGTTAACATTTTGTTAAGTAACCAAACAATTTATAAGTGAAAATGCTGATATTAACTCAAAAACAGACTATGCTTACTATTGTGTTTTAAAAATTGATTATTAAGTACATACAGGAAGGAGCTCGAAAATGACACGCCTACAAAACTTTAGATCTTGATCTCGAGCTTAAGCAACAAGCTCGAGTTCAAGTTCGAAATACAAGTACTCACAGAGCCCTAGTAATTTGAAATCAATTCAATCAAAACTTTATTTCAGTACTTTCTCTGTCCACTTTTGGAAACATCCCAATAAAATTGTTTCTTGTGAAATTTTGTATCTGTGTTATGTTTACTTTTAGTTACCAACCTCATCATACCCAAACAACCATAACCGTGGTGTCTGATAGTATTTATCATAAGTGATGTGAAGGTCATATGTCCTGGTGTACGTGATTTCACCTCCTGTGTTTGGATCTGCATTATCGTTTGCAGGATTTTTAGAGGAGTCCACCGTGGTCTAAAACATGAATAATAAGCAGTGGAATATATATATAAACAATCTACTAGGATCAGAAATATAGAGTACAATTTTATTAGAAGGAGCCTTATCAGGCAACCAGAAAAGATACTATAAATAAAATTTTGCCTGAAAAAAAAGGTTTATTTTATAAATAGTCCTACTACTAAAATTGGTCTGTATTAAAAAAAAGTTGTGAAACATTTAATCCTGGAGATTCCATTGTAAAGTTAATTTCCATGTCAAGGTCTGCTATATGTATGTTTATCTTTATTCACTGTATAAGATATTCCCTAACAAAGCATTCTATCACACCAGCTTTGACGCTCATACTTTTACTGGAGGGAGGTCAAGAGACACAGATCTGCTGTTACAAACACTTTCTGTTGAAGGGCTAAAACGATAGCTATTGCAACAAGCAGAGATTACCGCTTTCTCACCATGAAGCTATTTGTGAAAGCCTAAATTTGGTTGGAAATTTTGGCTGATACAAAGAGCTCAAGAAATCAAACTCCCTATTAAAGTAAGAAAACGAGTGATTTAATAGATTATACTAACATTCACTAAAAATATGGTGGACACAGGTTGTATATGATGCAACAATACCTTATCATCTTCATCCAGTAATCCACTCTCTTCAAACTCCTCCATATCTGCAGCTTCCTCGTCATCATCTTCTTCATCATTGTCATCTTTGTTATTACTGATAGCTTCTTCTGACTCGGCCTGTTTATTTAATATTGAACAAATGGTTTAGAATTAGTTGTTTTACCATACATTTTTAAAAAGTATACTAACTTTAACAATGAGTTGAGTTAGAATAGAGTTTGTATGTAACTGAGGTTTTATAAAGTTTGAGTAATATAAAGCAATACATATTTCAAGTTAAATTTTTGTACTAAATATATTTATAAATTATAAGTACAAACAAATGTTTTTAGAATGTGTTTTTTTTCATGAAAAGTTATTTTTTCACAAATTTGGTTTTTTAAATATAATTAATATCTTAGCTTTAAAAATTTTTTTAACTAGACAAAAGGAAATACTGAGAGAGACTATTTGCAATAAATAGTATCTTAAAATTGAATAAAATTAGTTATACTCTTAAAAAATAATAATAATAATTCTAGTACTAAATTTTTTTTGAGTTTTGTAAAAATCTTCAAGTTAAGTTCAGGCAGCTACTAAAACTTGAATATTTGAGTAATAGCACATCCCTAATAAATAGTTTGGGAATGCTGTCAACCATATAAAGCAATGTAATGTAAAAGTTTAATGACTAATATGGCTGTCGGTAGATATGTCCAGTAAATGTTGTGCCAGGCAGTCATCTAGCCATAAATACAATTCTTTAATGAGCACTAATAGTTTTTTGCTGTCAATTTTAAGCTATACACAATATCAAACATTAGAAATGATGCACATGTATTATTTAAAGCTTATAATTATTTAAAACTAAATTTTTAATTTGACCCTATGTGATTTTATACAGTTCAATAGTGTAATTTATTTTTTAATGACAAACATTTCTTTGACCTTGTATTTTATTTTTAAAGGATAGTGAAATCCTTATACAGTCAATAATCCTATAATTTGTTCTTCAGCTTTGAATAGTTAAGACTAGGGATAGACCCGGTTGGTTGAATTTTATAAACCGTAAGAATGTTTGAAATTCAAGGATTCAAAAAAGTTTCAGAGTCAAATTTAGACATTTAGAAATGATGTGTGTGTGTGTGTGTGTGTTCACATTAAAAATCAGAAATTTTTAAAAATAAATATCATGGTGATCAATGCTCGTTCAACCCAAAAGAATTAGAGTGTAAAACTAATTGCCAGACCCTAAAACATTAATTTACCAATTAAATGACTACGAATTCATATTGTATATTTTTAAAATCTGTTATCATTTAATTATGATTTCAATTTCCTAGCAACTTAAACGTTTATGTTAACAGGATCAGGTTTGAATAAAAAATAAATGGTACAACACAATCACATGAACTTTCTCATAATGTGTATTATAGCTTCAAAATTTTCAAAAATAAGATTTCAGTAAATTACCCACAAGTAAGTTTCCATCAAAAAGACAAATATGTCATCTTGTTAATCACAATTAACAATTTTCATAGGCTATATAGATTTTTTACAAATTCGTTCAAGTATTTTTTTTAACAAAAACATGTTTCTATCATGAGAAACAGTTTCAAGATATCCATTTTGAACTTAATCTTCCAAGCTAATTTCTAAGAATTTGAAATATTCTTATATCTGTAATAAGTAAAAAACTGCCTTTAAATTAATTTATACTAGAAAAATAAATATATATTATTATTTATCATGTAAAATACACCTATTTTTTTAAGTCATTTATATTTTCAAAAATTAGTCATTAATGAACTTTTATAAAATTAATTTATTCAAGGAGAACAATTATGTAAAATTATGTAAATGGTAAGAAATTTACCAGATAAACATTTTGAACCAAATAGTTGGAGCAATTCTAAAAATATTTCAAACTAAAAACAAATCTTCTGTAAACTTTAAACATTTGTTTTCCAGAAAAAGCATAATTATTTGTCATGTAAAAAACACTTCACAGATATCAATTCCAAGCAAAATTGTTCGAGCCATTAAAAAAACACTTACCAGTAAATTACCCTCATTATAAGGGTTAAGGTCAAAAGTTGAATAAATGAATCCTTAGGTATAGCCATATTATATCTAAATATCAAGTTTGAACAAAATTCAGTCAAACGTTTCAGAGATTTGTGGCCAGGGACAGACAGACAGACAGACATAATTGTAAAATCAATCCCCCCCTCCCTTTTTTTATGTTCGAGAGCAGATACAAAGTAAAAATTCTTCATATTCTCGAAGTCGAAAATTTTCACGAATCATTAGATAAGATAGTAAAAATCATACCTATGTAAGAACCTGTGAAGCTTATTATGTTTTCTAAGCTTCGGATTAAAGTTTTAGGATTCATAGGTAAAATCATAAGCAGCCAGTTTCCCAGGTGTGCTTGAATAGCACTCTCCATTTTGTCCTATCTTTGTACAATTCCTGGGTACAATTTGTAAGTAAAATGAAGATGTAGATACAAGAAAAGATGGATCTGACCCATCTCTAGCATACGGTGGCCTGAAGACTACCAGGCACTGGGTTAGAGGGGCGGTGAGGCGCAGGGTGCCTCCCTCCCCTCCCCGGCCCACACTTACAGCTGATCTTGCATACAAACTAGAAACTGCCAGCTACAACAAATTCAGTCTTGGCGCCATGCTTACAGTTATTTTGCAAGTATGGCATGTATTGTGTTTTCTTTGTTTTAGTTATTAAATTAATTTGTTCATCCAAACATTTGTAATTTAACTTTATAGTAGTATAGAGTTATTTTATTTAGAAAAGTGAGATGTGTCTATTGAGAAAGTTGTGTTATGCATTGTGTTAAGAGTGAGAAAGCATATGAGTCTTGATTAAACTTTGAAGTCTCCATATTTCAGACGTTTTCCAACCTCGTAACCCTGCAATTGTGGCTACGTTCAAAATTTAGCTACAAAACATACATAAAATGTCACATTTTTTAACATTAAATTTAAAATTTTCTGGGGGAGAAACCATCTGAATCATTAACACCTCACGAACGCATGCCTAGATTCTGAAGTCAGAATTCTCCACTGATATATATATATATTTATTTATTTTGCACCTAATTTCACAACCGGTTTGGGTTATACACATACAAACTAATTACACTAATATCTTAAGGATGAGGACAGTTAAGTTTACATAAAAGTGTACTCATATTTGCGTTGAAGAATAGTGAAAAGCTACAGGCAGTACACTTGACTGGAATTCGAGACCCAATATTCCCATCAATTGCAGTCCAGTCTGTTGCAAGATTGATAACTTAGAAGAGTGGTAGTTAACTTTTTTTTGTTCGCACATCCTTACATATGTTTTTCTGGTGGCTAACCCCAAAATCTGGCCCAGATTATTCAGTGTTTATCATTATTATTATTAGCACCGCGTCTTACTACCCGTTCAAGTTTATACGCACTTACGCTAATGTGTAATGGTAGGGTGATTGTGAGATGAAATGGAGGACCTACAGTTTAACGTGGAATCCGAAACATGTCGGAGACCTGGCATTCCCCACATTCACGAGATGTCTTGTCAGAGGTGAAGGAAGGGTTTGGTAATCAGACAGTGTTTATTATGAAATAAAGTATATTTTTAATTTTTACATACCCCCAAAGTCATAAGATATTTATGCGTGCCCCTGGTCGAAGACCTGACCATTCAACCCCAAAGTGAGTAGTATAGTAATATTTTTCAATATTTACCATCAGTGTTTGAGATCATAATAGCTCACCTTTGTATCTAAAGACATATCTGAAACTTTGTCATCTAGACCTGACGCACCGGTATCATAATGATGGGTGTCAACCCAACCCCCATCAGGGTCGTCTGCTTCTATTATTTTCTCCTGTTCATCACAATATTCCATCTGTAACAATGTTATAAGAAAAACATTTCTAAGCATTATTGTGTTTATGTACCATACTGAGCAAATTGCAAAAATAAGTTGAGAATATTTTTATTTACAACTTTATTTGTTCAAGACTGTAAGTACTTAGCAAAGTTATGAATGCAAGAAATGTGTTTGTTAGGAATATTTATAAAGTAACCAGAATATTATTTAAATTTATTTGCTTAAAATATTACTCAATGATCCCTTCAAAATGTGGATTTTGAACCATGATGGAGCCCGCTTTGGCGGTTGCACGGCTAAGGCAGTACTCTTGCATTTGACTAGATTGCCGATGACAGGGAGATTGTGGTTCGATTCCAGTCGGGTGTACCAAGGTAGGTTTTTCAAAATGATTTCTTACTCTCTCCCAACACAAATGCGGGTACACTTCCTTTAAATTCAAACTTCTGCATACCCAACTAATTGGTGTAATTTGTACATAAACGTATAAACCAAATGGGTAGTAAGACGCAGTGCTAAAAAAAACCTTGATGCGGTCCTTAAAGTGCTATTACCTAAGATATAGGTTGTTTGGAGTCACCTAACTACTTCTTTTTCATGCATTCCGTCTTACTACCCATTTGAGATATTTACACAAGTGAGGTAGAAATGATGAAGGAATGGTTTAGAGCAAATCCACCCACATTTATGTGACAGGAGCGTGAACAAAATATTTAAGGAATACCACCCTCAAAATACTCGACCAAGATTCAAACTCCATTCTCCCCTTCGCTGGCAATCCCGTCTATTGCAAGAGTGAAGCCTTTAAACCTTGTAACCACGACGCAGGTTCGCCTATATTAAGGCGGTCTTAGGTGCCCTTAAAGGCCTATGTGTAATTATATTGTAACTTTGAGAATGATGAATAAATCATGAATTATGTTTAAATTTAAGATTATATTGAAGGAAACATTATGTTAAATAAAAAATTGTGATATCAAAAACTACATATACTATACATCATAAAATTATGAAAAATATTAAATTGTAAGGATTTTTGTGAGAACTCATTCAAATTATATTTTTTAATCAACTTTTCCCACAATTTTTTTAAGCATTGTGTCTTACTATGCGTTAGGGTTATACACATACGTACAAATTGTGCTATTGTATTAGAGACAAGGAATGTTGAATTTAGAGGAAGTGTACCCACATTTGTGTGGAGAGGGAGCGGAAAATCATTTAGGAAACATGATCAGCATTCAAACCCTGATCTCCCTATAGTCGGCAGTCTAGCCCAAGGAAGCAGAAAGTATAAAAACCCAAGAACGAGGCTCGGGGTAAAATAAAACAATCCAGAGGAAGTTTGGAGAAGGGAGAAGTCCAAACAGTGTGTTGATGTTTTTAGTACATTCTGGTTCTTATACAGTAGTGTCATCATGTGATAAATAGTGGCAAGTGTGTTGAGAGAACATTTTATGTTATGGAAAAATATTGGGTCCCTGGACATATTCTGCACCCCTGGTCTAGCCTATTGCTAGAGTGACGCCTTAGACCAGGGGTGCCAAACTGGCCGTTTGCAGGCTGCATGTGGCACAATCAATGATTGTGTGCAGCCCACAAACCTTTTGATGAATCAATTTACAATAAGGTCCTATTCAACTTATTAAAAACTTTGTAGAAATAAATTGATTGAGATTATTACATTTGGAAATTATTAGTTATTTGGGTAAATCTAGCAAGTGTGGTTGGTGTACCCCAGACATTTGAAAACCAAATAGCCTATATGTGTAATGTTTGGCAGTATTTATTGTGTAGATAGCTGTTTTTTCTTATCAATAGGACTAAACACCTGAGAGATTATGGCTTATGGACAGTCATTTGTAATAAATTATGAAAATGACTAACACTCACACTCTTGCTAAAAAAAAAAGTTCAACATTTCTAGATGGAAATAGAGAGTAAGTTTAAAAAAATTTATTTCAGTCTTAAGTATTTTTCTTGTAATAAAAAAAATATATATTTTACTTAAATATGTTAAATATGTGGACTATATATATAACATTTTCTGAAATGTGGCCCTTTCAATATTTTCATTTCTCAATATGGCACTTATGACCAAACAAGTTAGACAAATCTGCCTTAGACACCAATTAAACTATACATCATTTTGCTCGGGATTTGATCAAAAATCAAGCAAAGAAAATAAGGGGTATGGTACGCTGCACAGAATTTATCTCTCTTTTATCTTAGATTTTAAAAGACATTTACAAAGAGCTTGTAATATTTGTGAAATAAAATCACATACATTGTTGCAGAAACACTCCACCAAAGAGAATAAATAAAGTAATAGGTCTACACTTTTCATGGACGTGCCTGGTAGAGGGGACATGCCACCCCCTCCCCCATATTTAAGGAAAATTATCCTTAAATAAATAGAGTATATATTGATTCATTTGAATAGTAGTGTATTAGTATATTATTTTATTTGTAAGCTCTTAACTTTTTCAAATAATAGCAGCAATCTTGTGAATGTTAAGAATAAAATAGTGGTTTGTGTGGGGTTGTTTAATGTTTTGTGAATAAATTAGTTTATGTAATACATATGTCGTATTTGTTCATGTGTTTGTTTGTAAAAGTAAACTTGATATATCAACATGATTTGAAAACTATTTTGAGTATGGATCGTTTCTTAATCAAAACAAAAGGTGATTCACCAACTCAACTATAATCTCCTAAAAACACTTATAGAAATGGATCCAGAAACTGGAAAAAGGCATTGGACTAGTTTTGTTTACATGAAAAGTCAGATAGTAATTTACAAGCAGTTTTAAGTTATAGACAGTTGAAAATCCTGATTACTGCTCAGTTAAATTCTCCTTTAGTTTCTGAACGTAAGTTTTTTAGGGAATGTCTTCAGAATTTTCACTTCAATCAAATATTTAGCCATGCAAGGCTTAGCTTTAAGAGGAAATCAACAAGAAAGTGTAAACTTATTTCATCTTCTTAAACTACGTTCAGAGTATGATTTCTATCTTGCAAATTGGTTTAATAAGGAACGAGAGGTATACACAGATAGGAAAATTCAAAATATTTTGGAAATAATGGGCAATGAGATTGTGTTAGAAATCTTTGTGTGGAGATTCAATCTTCTAAATTTAATTTGTTTTCTTTGATTTGTGATGGTACATGTGATATTACTGGGACTGAACAGCTTAGCATTTGTGTGAGAAGGGTTGAAGAAAACTTAGAGCCTCGTGAAAGTTTGTTGGGACTACAGTGCTACTAAAGCAACTGGGGAGTTGATTGGAGCCATTCTTTTTGATATAATGACCAGAGTTCAACTACCTCTTTCGAACTTGTGCGGACAAACCTATGATGGTGCTCCAAATATGAGTGGGGTCAACAAAGGAGTCCAGTCTATAATAAAGGATAGATAGCCTTCAGCCATGTTTGCTCACTGTGGGGCACACTGCACTAACTTGGTCACAAGGGATGCATGTGATACATCAATTACTGTGAGGAATTCAATGCAATGGGCACATGATTCTGGAGTTTTGTTTTCACAATCATTGGCAGCTAAAACTAAGTTTATTATATCCACGAAGCAACTTTTAATGGTCCTTTGCCACCTAATGCCAGATCAAGCCCCTTTGTTCGACCAGGTGGATATACAGAGGGGCCCAGGTTGAAGAGATTCTGGAAAACTATTCCATGATCTTAGAAACACTTGAAGTACTGTCTGTTAAAGCAAATCACAGTCATAAAGTGAGATATTGAAAGTGCTTGAGTCAGGAGAAACTATTTTAGGCTTCCCTATGGCAAGGAAAATAATAAATAATTTTGAAATTTGGAATAAATCTTTTCAAGGAAGAAAAATGAGTACTTCCCGACATATACAGGCCATATAAATAGTGTCTTCAAGTTTACAGAGACTCAGAGAAAATGATGAGTTTTTATTAATTTGGGGAAAAGCTAACAAACCATTGTTACCAACAACCTGCAACCTGTTTCTTTGCCAAGACATAAGAAACCCCCAATGTGTTAAACAGGTCCTGCTACAACGTTCATTTCTAATTAAGCCGAGGACTACTTAAGCCGAGGACTACTTTTGCCTTAAGTATTTTACCATTATAAAGACAGCTGTTGGAAGTCAATGGTCAAGATTTGATCAAGAAGGAATTGATTGCATGAGAAAGTTGGAAATGAGTCTTCAAAAGGAGAAATACACTCAGTGCTGAAAATGTATCCTGAAATTAACAAATAAGAATTTGAAATTGAACAAAAAAGGTTTTTTCGTTTAAGTACACCTACTTGTGTTGAAGATGCCCTAACTGCATTTCGAGGTCTATCTCCTGAAGTGAGAGCAATGCTCAGTAAGGTTGAGGACCTATGGCGTATACTGCTGATTTCTCCAAGCTCGTCGTGTGAGGTGGAAATATAATTTAATTTGTTACGTCGCCATAAAACGTACTTGCGCAACAATATGACAGAGAGGCCCATTAATCATGTGGCTGTGTGTCAAATGCATAAAGATATATTGGACAAGATAGCCATACATAATCTTATGGAGAAGTTTATTGTAGTTAATGAACAAAGAAAGTGTGTTTGGTGAAGTCTAAGCTAATTTAAAATAAGTGCTTCATCTTCATATAAATG